>SAUA01000061.1:0-183536 GCA_004335185.1 Phoma sp. RAV-16-625 | reverse complement strand
AGAGGAAGGTGGTGGGGGAAGTGAGCACTTGCCAATGCAGCGTCGAGAGAAGAAGTCGTTGCATGTGGAAAGAGCGTTAGGAGTTGCATTTGACCGAACTAGCTAAGCAAGAACTTGATTCGAAAGCTGTAGACTACATAATGAAAAGTACAAACACTCAATTGCGTCCCTCGCATTTGGTTCGTCTTCTTCTTGCATGAAAAGAAGGTCGACTATCCAGGTGGCACCACGGGGAGGCGCAAGGGTCCGACTTCTACCACCCGTCCAGCTCTTGCGGTCTCCCAACACAATTGTGCCCGACCCAATTTCTCCAGGCAGGATTGCAAGCACCTACCCCGCTATAGACCAACGACCACAGAAGCGAAGAAACGCAGTTTTGTACGTGTATACACGTACTTGAGCCAATAAAGCAGACTAGGATAGTCAAAAGGGACGATGAACCGAAGGGACGAGAAGCAGGATCGGAGGATCGGGAGTCTGGGAAGCGCCACTTGCGTGAGTCTTCCAAGACTCGCGAAACGGGACCGGAGGGTGCTTGCAAGTAACCATGCCAAGGACCATGCGGCCTGTCAAAACCCACGCCAGGAACCTGGGAGCAACAGCGCGGGTTTAGTATCTGTTGACATCTTCCACGCGGGTCCTCCTGAAAAGGAGAACACTGGTGGCGGGTTTCCCTACTGTGCAAGTTCCTCGTTGACGATCGACGACGGACGGATGGATGGACGGACGGGGCGCGAGCGGGTGCTCTAGCGAAGGGAATCGTGATCTGGACACAAAGTGTAACCTCGATGGAGATGCGGGCGAACCCAAAGGGACAAGTGGAACGTGCAGCGAAGGTGCCTGTGGACAAATTGCCATGGACCGTACGGTCTGTCAGAGCGGTCTCGGAGAGACACTCAACTTCGCAGGCATCTCCCACACGCTTCCCTCTGAAAAGAGAGACACTGGTGGTGGGGACAACGGTCCCTGTCGCGCAGGTTCTTCGTGCGGGATCGTCAAGGGGCGAGCGCTGAGGTGGAACCCCGTCTCAAGCCAGAAGGAACAGAACCAGACGCGAAGGCTGGAAGAAGCCAAGGTAAGACCACGGGGAGGTAGACACCCCAAGAAACTATCGCAACAGACCTCAGGTCACTGACCTGAAGCTCACACCTCGGAGCGAGGAGTGTCTGCCTTTCACTGTGCCATGGACCGTTAGGTCTATCAGAGCTTTGTGAAAAGACTCCATATCTCAGGCGTCTTCCACGCACTCCTTTCTGAAAAGAGAGGCCCTGATGGTAGGGGTTACCCCCTGATCAGCAGGCTCCTCGCTCCCGAGTGGCGAACAAGCGCAAGGTGTGGACGAGCGACAGGCAACGCTGCAACGACAGCGTTGTCTGTCGATCGTGGTATTTCGAGTCGAGGTCACGGTCAGCCGGGCTGAAGCACCCCAAGAAGGTTAGGGGGTTAGTTTCGAGGAGTGCTTCAGATCAGTAACCGCGTGTTCTGCGACTCACGAGCATGCCACCTCACCCCAACTCTTGATGCGAGGTCCTTTGGGTGGGTGACACATACCAGAAACCCGTTTTCCCGTAAAGGCGAGATTGAAGCGGTCTCCTGCTGTTATTCAGCTGCCATCAGACATCGCCAGAAAAGATAGATGCGCATTTCTTCTGGCTTCGCGCGCCCTGGCCACGGACTAAGCAGCTCGTTAGAAACTGTAGCTCGACTTGCTGTAGTGCTGTTGTTTATTCGACAAAACCTAATGTGGTGAAACTGCACCAATACTCGGGGCGTTGTCGCAATGAGCTCTGCCGTTCCTTAGTCCAGCGACCAACGATAGCTCATAGTCTTTGCCAACGGTGTATGGGGCACACTTGTGTTTCCTTCTCCGTTATGCTCTTGTAGTCGAGAGCATACAAGTCCTCAGGAATCCCTACATGTATATAGCCGCAGCCTCGAACAAGGGTGCTTCTACGCAAATCTGCCAAGGGCATCAATGCCTGTCAGAGCTTGTGGCTCAACGTCTGCTGGCCTCTCTCACACTCGCTGACCTGAAAAGGCTGCACTGGTGATGGGGTTGATAACCCTGCGAACGAAGGTCTTGTTCGAGCTGGGCGGTTTCGGGTCATTTTGTGACGGGCGAGTACCACGTCGGTGCATGCCAAAACCTGTGACGGCAATGGTTACCAGCTGCTTTTGAAAGGGTCGGTGACTGTGGTGGTGGGAGAGTTGATCGAGAGACAATAAGGGGGAAGAATGATACAAGGCGCGCGTTGGTTGGAAAGGAGGCGCCGCGATACGCAAGAAGATGATCTAGTGTGGGTGAGGGGAAGGATAGCGCAAGATGATGAGCTCTCTGGCTCCAAAGTCGTCCTGAAGGAGTATGGAATCGTATATCGAGGGTCAAGTAGTCGCAGGCCCCTCCTGGGAGGAAGGGTCGCAATTGGTGCAAAAGGTCACAGAACAAGCGTCTCTCGACTTTGGCTCTTGGTTGAAGTGGCCTGACGAGCAGCAAAAGCTAGGTACCACAGTAAATAGCACCATACATCGTGGAAACACAGGGAGGGGTGATACCAAGTAGCTCTTCGGAGGAGCCAGGAACCAACCCTACTACGTCCGGCCGTGACCACACGCCAGTAGAGTATAGCACAAATGTGCCTGTCCCGTCGTCTCGTTGCGTTGTTGTTACCTAGGGCGATCGGAGAAGACGTCGGTCGAAGGTACCAGCGTGTCGCTGGCAATGTACGATCCGATGGCCATCCCGCTCGCCGAAGTTGTCTAGTCGCTAGTCGCTAATCGCTAGTCGCTATCTCCCATCAGTTCGGCCAATTCTGCTTCCTCTTCGGCAGTCATCAGGCCCTCCTTCTTCTCTGGCTCCTTCTCCTTTGTCTTACCGAGCTGCTCGTCTTCAGCTTCCTTGATTGCCTTGGCGAGCTCCTGCGCCTTGAGGCTCCACTGTCGGACTGTTGCGTCGATGCTCACACTGACCAGTCTCTGGCCAGGTAGCAGGACCAGCCCAGTGACTTCCTCGAAATGGCCGGAAAAGGTGTGATGCAGCTTGCCACTGCTCTTATCCCATACGCGGACCTCCTCGTCTCTACATGCTGTGGCGACCCAGCCGCCGTCCTCGTCGACAGCTACATCGCGTACGAAGTCGGGATGCTCGAATGCCGAGTCATCTTCCCAGTTTCTGCCCCTCGAGAGACACTTTGCGGTTTTATCCGCCGAAGCTGTCCACAGGTCTCCGTCCGAGTCAAAGTGCACGGCGTCAATGCTCGTTTCATGTGCAATGAGTGGTGAGGACTCTATCTCTGAAGCCGAGCTGAAGCCAATGGACCAGCGCCGTATCTCTCGGTCGCTGCCAGCACTGAAGACCGTCGCCGAGTCTTTGTTCGCATCGTATTCTGTGAAGTCGAGTGCGAGCGCAAGAATCCCCCGTGTGTGTCCCTTCAGCGTGTGTAGCTTATTGCCTGTAGCTGCGTCCCAAACGATGATGCTTGCGTCTGCCGAAGCGGAGACCAGAATCTCCTTGTCTTGCAGGGTGAAGGGCAGTACAGCCTTGACGAAGTCACTGTGCCCTTGGAAGCGGGTTGCCAGCTTTCGTGTGGACAGAGTCCATGACCAGATCGACTTGTCCCAGCACCCAGCGTACACAGTATCCGATCTTGGTGAAATGGCCAGCGATGTTAGCGGGGCGACAGGCCCAGCAAATGTTGCAGATACCTTTCTAGTCTGCAGTCAAAGGCACAGTCAGCGAGGGCTCGGCGCAATAGGCGTGCGTGGGTAATGAGAAGAGGGGCCTTGGGGTGGGGAATGGAGGTCCGACCGACTTCAAGATTGATCCGTTTCACGTTGCCGGCAGCCTCGGCGACGTATATCTGCTCCTCATCGTGCGGGTCTGGGACGACGGCGAGGATCTTGGACGGGAGCCTGAACGGGGCGCCATGGTCGTTCTTCGACTTGGCGGCCTTGCGCGCTGTCTCGTTGAGCGAAGTGCTGCTGCTCGTTAGCGTTGGGCCTGGACATGGCAGAGGGCGCGTCGTACGTGGTCTGGAAGTAGTGTCCTGGGTCGTTGGACCGCGACATGGTGTGTTATATAAGGGGACAGGGCGGGGCTGAAGGTGACGTGTGACTTATCAGGTCAGCTGCCTGCCCGCCCTGGGTTTGGGCGTCGAGCGCGCGCTTGCATGCGGACACCCCACTCACCACGTGAGCCAATTAGGGTAGACCTGGAAGCTGATTTCACCATCACAGGGACAAGGCACGGAGAGATGATGCTAGCAATAACTTTGTATGTGTTTCAAAATCCCTATGTATTATTATTGTGAGCGGTACGGCGCAAGAAGGCTAAAGCAAAACGCCAATGTCGCCATGGAAATGTCAAGCCCAAAAGATACAGTCCTCTATCTGGAGCTAGATAGCCCAGGTCTTCCATGCAAGACGGGTCAAGTCGTAAGTCATAAATAGGTCGTAAAGAGTGAGGCGCGCTTCCACGCACCCGTCGTAACACTCGGGATAGACGCCTTTTGCCTGGGGGTATATGCCCAATATCCAAATGTGCAATGCAATCATGAAGTCGTAAGTGTGGTGAAACGCATCTACAGAGCGTTGCGTTTCGGTTTTTAGTTTTCGAGAGCACCGGCCGAAGCGCTTGCGGCGAACTCTCGGATCGCCCATCTCCACCCGCCGCGCTGCTCGCCCGAGTCGCGAATGCCGCCGACCCAGCCTTCGACTCGGCGTCGCCAGACAGCTTCTTCTTCACGCTGTCTGCGGATGAAGCTGGGACCGACATCAAATTCTTCGCCAACAAAGGTTGGATCGTCGGCGTTGGTGGCCCCGCCTGCACCACCGGCGAAGTTGCTGCCGCCAACAACGCTTTCGTTGTCTTTCAAGTCATCAAGGCCGGCGAAAGGGTCTTCTTCTTCGTCTGCATCCCCGACCGACATGGGGGACTGGGGGTTGGTCGAGTGCCGTGGGGCTTTGAGCCAAGTCATTTTTACAGGATCGAACACCATGCGGCCTTCGTACTGCACGCCCCGTGGAGCTGAAATCTGCGAGATCAAGGCTGGACGTGGCGGTGATGGCGCAGGGGCTGGCGTAGGCGGCATCTTGATCAGACGTGGCGTCGACAGGTTCTTTTGTGCAGTGTGGATCGACGACAGCAGTGTGTGTGACATGGACTGCGACCGGTCGTGTGCGCGGCCGTGCGACATGCCTGGTGGCGCAAAAGTCGGTGTGCTTGCTGTGGTCAATGCGAGAGTCGTGGTGGAGTTGTTGGGCTGAGAGAAGGACACGAGAACGTCTTCGTTGCCTTCCCAGCGCTGCATAGAAGGGTTGTATACCATTCCTTTTTCGGCTGCATTGGTGTTAGCGACAATGCGGAGACATGCAGCACGGATGTCTTACTTTGTGTGTATGGCTGGGTCATCTGCCTGATCAGTTGTGGTTTCTGGCCTGAGCTCTTCTTGCGAAGAGAAGTCGGGCTTGTATGCGGGCTCCGAGCGGCCACCTGTGCCTGCCAGCTCATGGGTCGGGGCGTAGGCGCGATAGGTCCTTCACCTCGCGACCTTGTGCCTGCCAGACGCTGTTCACGGGCATTCCTACTAGCAGCAGTGTCTCGAGCGAATCGTGGCGTGTGGTCCGTCTTGGGTGGGCTCTTGGGGGTCTGGGGCAGCGGCGAAGCCATTCGGTCTGGCATGGGCAGACGGGAGGTGCTTGGCTGTGATCGGAGCGTCTTTGTGCTGGCGGTGTTGCGCGGGGTCTTCTCGTACTGCTTCTCCTTGGTGGCCGAGGTGGGCAGATCATCGAACAGGTCGAGCTCGTGGCCATCGCCGAAGTTCCTCTTGCGTTGAGGCTTGGTCAGCTTCTTCGGCGGCGGTGGGTGGCGGCCCAGAGCAGAGGGCGCAAGGTCGCGTCGTGCTCCAGCTCGACTAGGCGTCTCCAACTGGCCGGAGATGGACATGCGAGAGTGAGACCGCATCGAGGGCGACAGTGGGCGACGAGGGTCAGAGTCGCGTCGGAGGTGACCTTGGGAGCTTCGCGTGGTGACATGGTGGGATTGGGCGTTGGTGCCGCCAGCGGGCAGGAAGGGTACACTCGAGCGCGGCGTCGGCTGGAAATTTGCGTTGCGGAGCAGTGGCGCAGAGCGCTTTGCTTTTAGGTACTGCGCACTGGTGGTAGTGGGCATGGGTCTCGTGTTGCCATGCATGGGGGCGCCGGACTCGTAGACGGGCGTGAGCCTAGTACGAGCGGTCGTCGAGGTCGTGGGAAGCGGTCGAGGTATTCTGGAACCCGACGGCTTGTCAGTGAAGGTGATGGAGGCTGTAGGTCGGGCAGCAGGAGGTGTCGCTGTCTTTGAGGCTGTTTTCTTCACTACGATGTTACGGTTTAGCGTGAGCTTCCTCGTGTCAAGGACCTCCCCTGCACCAAAATCAAGGCCATCCATGAAGTCTTCTTCTTCGTCTGCGGGCCTCGGTGGAGGCTGGGGCGAGGATGCCGCCTCACTCTCGAGCGGTGGCGAGGTGACGGGGGTGACGGCAGGCGAGTGGGAGAGGGATTGGGGCAGGGCCAGCGAGGGAAAGGTCGCGGGCAGGTCGAAGTCTGCTTCGAAATCATCGTCGGTGGGTTCCTGGTGGACGGGCTGGTCGGCGGGGGCAGGTAGAGGCACGTCCTCGGCAGGGACCACGGCGGGCACGGATGTGGGGGGCAGATCGCGCTGGTGCAGGTGCTGTGGTTGTGTTTGGTGCTGGTGCTGGTGCTGGTGCTGCTGGTGCACGTGTTGGGGCTGCTGCTGGTGGTTCGGGAACGGCGAGGGCGCGAGGGGCGGCTGCTCGGCGGCCTTGAGCTTGACGAGGCGGGCGTTGAAGTCCAGGGGCTCGGTGGGCAGGACGAGCCCGGTCAGGTCGTCGTCCTCGCTCTCGAGCGTCATGCAGCTGCCCAGGCTGGGGCTCATGGCCGAGGCCGACGAGCTGCGGCCGCCGCGAGGGTCGCGCTTGGTGCCGGCAAAGCGAATGCCCAGGCTGCCCTCGCCCCAGTCGTCAAAGTCGTCGTGGTCGTCGGCGGGGGTGCGCGGGACGGGGGCCTTGAGCTTCAGCTGGCCGCCGGCGGTGGTGTCGGGCAGCTCGAGGTCGTTGCCCCAGTCGTCGTCGAGGTCGAGCTTGCGGGTGGTGCGCGGCTTCCCCAGGCGCTTGATGCTGCCGCCCAGCAGGGCCGAGGCCGGGACGCTCGTGGGGATGGGGATGCCGGCCTGCTTGGCGGAGAAGATGGCCTTGTGGGTGGACAGGTCGTCGTCGGGGGTCAGCAGGACCTGCCAGTCGTCGTCGCCCGTGTTGGAGTCGGAGCGCACGCTGAGGCGCGACGACAGCGAGTGGACGGTCGAGTTCTTGAAGAGCAGGCCGTCGCTGTCCTCGAAGTCGGCGTCGTCCCAGTTCTCGATGCCCGAGACCATGCTGTTCATCGAGGCGATCCGCCCCGCAAAGCTGCGGTTCGGAGCAGCCATGGCAGTGGCAGGGTGGTCGGCAGGGCGCGACGCGGGCGAGGGCGGGCGCGAGGGCGGTGGTGGTGGTGGCCGTGGTCGTGGTCGTGGTGGTGGTGGTGGTGGTGCAGGTCAGGTCTGCAGAGGGTGGTTGGTGTGCTGGCCCCGTCCGTTGTTCGTTGTTGCTGCAGGGTGTGCCGTAAGCGAGTCGAGTGAACGCTGGGGCGTCGCTATTGCTGGACGCGGCCCACGCGGCGGCCAGATCAATGCACTGATCCCTGTCCGCGTCACACCGAATGGCTCAGAGGCCCCAAACAAACACAAGGCGCGGTGCAGCGGTGGAGAGCGGCCGTGGAGAGCGAGGGCAGGACACGCGCAGGATGCAAGCTGAACCCACGCAGAACGCACAGCGAACGATGATCGGATGCACGTCGTGGCCCTCCCCACAGAGAGCGGGCGGACGCGTGGAAATAGACGTCTGCCAGCACCTGCCCCGAGTCGGCCCTGAGTCGTGCCCAAACTCTGCGCCGTCTCGCCGTCTCGTGTGCCAGGCACGCTGCAGCCTCAAGGCAGCACACCCACCGCGCAGCCCTCCCAACACGCGTGAATGTAGATAACTAGCTTTGCCTCGCCCCTCTTCCCAGACGTCAATTGCTGTTTCGATAGAACCTTGAAACCTCCGCCTCGCGTTCCTGCATACCTCGTCAGGGTCGTCTGCCCCTCGTCCACAGGGTCCATCCTTAGTCGCTCGTTGCACGCTGTTAGGGCTGTCCCCAGAACCACGCCCTGCACGCCCTGCACGCCACCACATCAGCGTCATCTGCGCTTCACCTTCCGCCACTAGAGTGGTGGAAACCCTGCGACCAGACTTGTAGAAACGCTGCAGCCAAAGTCGTCGAAACTCTGCGCAGCCTGTGTTTTGCCAAACAAACAAATAAACAAACAATCCGTACAAACTTCAGGCTAGCCTAGTGGCCAGCATCATGCATCGCCGCATCGTCCCCGTCGAACCGGCTAGCGGCCACGGCGAGATCGTCGTCATCGAGGTCCAGCAACACGGCGCCCACGAGCTCGATGTTCGCCTGGTGGGATGCGAAGGAGAGAGTCCGTATGTGGTCAACAGTAAGGGTCGCCCTGAACGCCTACCGCCGTTGCTAGGCTGACATGGGTGCAGTCAAACAAAGCCAGCTTCCCACCTTGAAACACAAGTTCAAGGGCACCGATGCAGAGTGGGAGGCCGTCCTGGCCTACTTCCTGCTGCAGAAACAGCTGGCGCCGGACCAAGCCAATTTATTGAACGGGGTCCGCATCATTTACGCCTTGAACAAGGACGACCTCCATGTCTCGATTCGGCAAGACGTCCACGGCATCAAGGTAAGACAACCGAACCCCACCTCGACCTGATCTGATCTGATCTGGCCAGGTGACCTGGGGCGAGATCGTGCTGCCCAAGGACGATGAGTTCGAATTCAATCCGTTCGAATGGGCGCAAGCATCAGCCCAAGCGCATTCGCAGACACTGCGAGAGCTGGTCGAGCTAAAGGCACGGATCGACACCGAAAACGACACCATCGCCGAGCTTCATGCTCAACTGAACGACTTTATCAAAACGAAAGATGAGGCCGAGACAGCCATGTTGCAGCAGTTCATGGAGCTGCTGAACGAGAAGAAGAGGAAGATCCGAGACCAGAGTCGTCTCTTAGCTAGCGCAAAGGTCGACAAGTCTACAGGTATGCACGTCATGTGAGCAAACCAAGATCCAGCTAACGTGTTGCTTGGTAGCACTCGCCATACAATCAGCCAGAACGGAGACTCCACGCAAAGCAGGCCCATCGCGCACATCAAAGCGCAAAGCTCCGACAAGAGCAGCCAAAGCAGCGCGTGAACAGGACTCTGATAGTGACCAGATGGAGATGGAAGAGGCCAAAATCGAGGAGCAGGCTGGCGACGACGACGTCCTTGGGCCTGCTACTCCCGATCGTGGGTCTGATGCTGAAACCGAGTCCGAGGACGATGCTTCTGACAGCGGCCTAAAGAGCGGAGCATCTGTGGCACCCAAGTCAACTTCAACAGTTGCACGATCCACAAAAGAGGCCGCTCCCTCGAAAGACGGGCCGCCTCCGCCGCGCGCGCTCCCTTTTGGCAGAGCAGGCACACGAAGTCAAGGCCCGGCGAAGATGGCACAACCACCTCCGCCGCCTGCCGATGATGATGACGACGACGATGACGAGGAGACGGACGAAGAAGAGTTGTGAGCAGCACAAGGTTGCGTGTTCGCGCGCTCGTTCTAGAGTCAAGTTTCAAACCTTGCTTCTGCGCTTAATCTAATCGCAGAGGAAGTTCGAATGGAACCAACAAGCAAAGTTTCTGTTTTGAACCTTGATCTGCGACACGGAAAGGCGATGTGCAGCTGAGAGCGTTTGGAACTTTGAATTCGGAACCATGGTAGAAAGGACAGATGCCATGGCAACGCATCTGTACCAGAATAGAGAAGCAGCTACGATCTCGACGATGCTGGTGACGACATACCGGCGATGGCGTACCAGCGATTACGATGGTCCGTATCGAGACTGAAGACGCTTATGTCATCAGGACTCTGGGAATCTCGTCGTCTCCTCTATGTAGCGTGCGGTGTCCCATGTTGTGGTGGATTTTACATCAACAGCGTGTACAGCGTGAGCGCTTGGTGAGATTACGGGTTTTTGTTCCCACCGGTTGGTGGTTGTCGGAGGTTCGACGCGGTGCCAGACGACAAGCGGGAAGACTGTCATTAGCGCAGATCTCCGCTCGGATCGTTCCTCAGGGTAAACAGGGCGGCTGAGCTGGGCACCAAGAATAGAAGGAGAGAAGTCAATCACGGTGAGGTGAATGAGGCGTGACAGCGAAGGTGGCAACGGCAACGGCAATGATAATGACCACAACCACGACCACGACCACGACCACGACAGTCTGTGTAGCGCCCTGTAAACGTGACTACTGACGTGTGATGTGTTCGCGAAGACGGGGTGAGACAGCGAAGCAACTGGTTGGTGAGGGCGGGTTCAGCCTGGGCGGCCCATTGGCTCCCGGCCCACTTCATCATGCTCGTGCCAAGCGGTCACCATCCAAGAAGCGTGCGGCCGTCGCATACCGCTCAGCCGCTCAGACACCGCTCTCTGTCGAAATCGGGATCCCAGGAATCGCGTCGCGGACACTTACTGGCCTGCGTCTAGGCAATGGTTGGCTTCTGCTCAGGCGGTATCAGCTACACAGCGCATCGGAGGCTGAGGTAGCACCCACTTCTTCTCCGGCACCGTACGCTGCTGCCCTCCCCCTATGCGCGCCGCCGGCTACCTGCTGCGATGGTACAGCACTGACACGCCCTGCAGCGCCCCATCGTGCGTCTTGGCTCGCGCCCGCACGCCCGCCCCCGTCTGCCATCCTTCACCGCGATTCCACCCCGGTCGAGCCCCCGCCTCCACCGCCCACCCATGAACCGCGCCTTGCGGAAACGTCACGTCACGTCACGTCTCTTCACGCCGGACACTCCCGCCCGTCTTCTGCGCACGCGATCCCCGCACACGAAACCCCCCGGTAGCCGCAACCACGCTCTCTCGCCATGTCAGGGCCCGAGCCGCCGGACGCGCCGACCACGCGATCGCTTAAGCGCAAGGACTTCTCCAAGGATGATCAGGACGAGTTGGAAGAGCTGGACAGGATCTTCAAGCGCACCAAGACCGTAGTACCCCCGAACCCGTACATCCTGTCCACGCCGTCCATGGATCCATACCGATATCACTCACAGCAGGAAGCCTATGCGTGGATGTTGGGGCGCTTGTGGCGCCCCGACGAGGAGCACATGCAGTACAGGACCTACCTCTACCGCGAACCCTGCCAGGATTGTTTCGAGCTGCAAGCCGGAGAGGACGACGAACCAGAGCCAGAGCCACAGCCAGAGCGTCCGAGGTCACAAGCCTCGCAAGCATCCAACACCGCTAGTCAAGCGCCCAAGAAGAAGATCAGCCTTTCTGCCTATAAGAACAAGCAGGCGAACGGCGTCCTCACACCAACACCCGGCTCCAAGCTAGCTTCACCTAGTTCACTGCCTTCAAAACCTCCACCGGCGCACAAGAACGGCGTTCAGAAGTCTGAGAAGCAACAAGACCAACAAGACTCAATTCGCAAGACAGCAGAGTCAAACTCACAAAAACAGTACGCCAAGACCACTGTGCGCAGTGACGGAGCTAACATGATACAGACCTACCACCGAAGTTCACAACGGGCGCAAATTACAAGACAACAGCCGCTCCCAACTACCGCCACGCCCTCCACCCCCACCTACCCAGCTCGCCGATGTCGACGATGCGAGACCCATCGACAAATCGAGTCCTTCCAATTCCACACCTCACGGCTTGCCGCCCATGCTGTCGCCAGTACACGAGCCACTGAGCAACCCATATGGACTGCCCAGTATTTTGTCGCCCACTCTACCTTCGGCCATCCAGGCAGAGCTGGACAGGTTGGAGCAGCAGCGGTCACGAGCAGTCTCGAGCGCGTCCGCCTCTTCGACGGAACCAAAGAGTCAAACACGGCCTGTACCAAAAGAAAGGGAACGACCGCAAGTTGCTGACAAGATTGTCAAGACCGAACAGCGCATACGATCAGTATCAGTGAGTGGAAAGTCGCCATTTGTCGCCCCCACAGTTACAGCGGACGTCAAAGCGCCTTCTTTGATAGTCAAGTTGAAGTTCTCAAAGGCAAAGGCGGCGACTGTCAAACAGGTACTTCGCTTGCCTCCAAGGCGGACTCTGCCGGAGAAGAAGGAACGCCAGGAACCACCGAAAGAGTCTCCTGTCAAGATCCGTACAAAGCCTATCGAGGAGCCCGTGCAGAAGAAAACAAAGCCAACACCCAAGATCGTTGCACGTCGACCCGACACATCGACAACATCTACACCAACCCCCAGTGTCAAGCCTGCAATTCCAGCCACGAAGACTGCCGAGAAGCGGCCCAGGACAGACGACGACGCGCCACTCGCAGTGCCGCCAAAACGGCAAAGGGCGCTCTCTGCCCAAGATCGACCCAATACGCCAACCCCGCAAGCCGCCTCTTCTCCTGCCTTGTCGAACAAATCCAGCGCTCAGAAGAGTCTGGCGCAGTACGCAACGCCGAAGAAGGATCACAAGGCTGTCAACATGCTCCGCACTGGCTCATCTGAAAGTCAAGACACAACACCTGGTCGGTCGGGAGGCACTCCGGCGAGCTCTCGGCCTGATGCACGAGTTGCGCCTACGTCTGCCCCTCTGACGGGGAAGAAGCAAGCTGACATTGCTCTGATGGCGCAAACATCTATGAAGCTCAATCAAATGGGCCGCGCATTGAAGCATGAAGCCACCAAGATACTCACAGAAAAGGGCAACAAGATCACGAAGCAGGACGAAAAGCGCGCGGCGGTGACCAACTTGGAGTGCATACTGTAGGTGAACCTTCTCTCTCCATAAGACAACACTAACAAATACACAGTTCCTACATGGCTGCTTATTATGCCCAGGATCTCTCGCTCAACCTCCGCAATCGCGCTGGTGAAGTAGAGCAGACGTGGAAAACGCTTCTGCCTTTATGTCTGTCCTACGCTCGCTGCACCAAGGATTTTGCGCATCTCGACGGCCTACGCTCGTACCTTAGTTCTGTAATCGCCTCGACCATCTGCACGTGCGTTGCACAGCGTTCGTCCATTGCAAAACCCCACGATTCGCCTCAGGACGTCACACACGCCCAGCTTGCGCGAGAACACACGTCTCTCGCCGAAAACTTTGCGCTGCTCGCGGACCATGCGAGGAAGATGGTAGTGCACTACCAGGAAGCGAGGACTGCACTTCCAATCGAGGACATCCAAACCATGTACAAGAAGACATGGGCCGGTCGAGAAGCCAATGCGAAGCTGATCAAAGAGCCGGAGAAGGTCAGCGGTGCGCGCATGTCCGGACCTTACTTCCTGCCCATTTCCAACGACACGACTCCCATCCAGGCTGTGCGGTTCGGGCTAAAGTTTCTGGGGGAGTACTGCGAGAGGGAAGGACTGAAATACTCGCTGAGGGTCAACCTAAGCAAGCCCGAGTAAGCAGCCTAGCTCTGCACCATCCCCCAGGACCATGGCGTTCTACACGATCTATTTCCTCCGAGCATATGTTGTGTGTGTCGTTTGATTCAGCGATTATTAATGGTGTTCTGTTATATAGCGAAGGTGCACAGGCATGTGCACTCGAGACCTGCCACTCTGATCTTGCCATGGTGATACCCTCGAGGCGGAGACGCCTCTTCTGACACGGTCTTTGTTTTGTTTGGCGTTCACTCGGATGCACATGTACAGATAGGGGGACTGGGACGATACGATAGATTAGGATTTGTGCGGGATGAACGTGGACGATGGCTCAATGCATGTTGATGACTACCCCAGACCTTTGACAATTAAACGCGGTACGTGACACATTCACCCATCGACTTTCCCACCGCCCGTCGGAAAGCCCAGCGGCCGGAATGAACGGTTGATCGTGACTTCTAACCCCGGAGAGGCCTGCCGCATGGAGGTGGCGTGTAGAGCGTGTACCAGGGCAGCCATTGGCGTGTAACCATGACATTGCCACCAGCTTATCTCCTACTCGGGCTAGCCGATAAGGGTCCCGCACAGCTAAGCTTTAGGGTCGCGTGGAGTAGCTTGGTTGGGGAAAGGCGCGCTTCTGGTTCCAACGACAATCGCCGGGCGCGCGCGGGGGAGTATAAATCGTTTCTTGCCCTCGTAGAGGGAAGCGGTATCTCTGCTCTACACAAGTTCTACTGGCTTTTTCTCCTGGACTGCTGTTTGGTTCAGTGATTCGTTGTATCGGAAAGACTCGCATTCCATCGCGTAACAGGTCCAAGAGCTGAGGCCCGCCCACCCCGCATTTCGAGCTCCCGGTCAGCGCTCGACATATTTCAGTGATACTCCGAGTGTAGCCGTTTCCTCGACACTTCAGCTTCGCAATGGCGTACCTCCTCCGCACAGCAGGCCGCGCGCGGTCGTCGATTGTTGGCCCAACTGCACAGGCAGCTTCCAAGGTTGCGCCCACGGTGTTGCGCAGGCAGTATGCTTCTGCAGCGGCGGCGGCGGTCTCGTCGGACAGTGGCGAGCAGGCTTTCTTCCCTGGCGAGCCTAGCCAGCCTATTCTCAAGACGCAGATTCCTGGGCCCAAGAGCAAGGCGGCTATTGAGCGCCTGAGCAAGGTCACCGATACACGCAGCTTGAATATGATGGCCGACTACACGCGCAGCAACGGCAACTAGTATGTGTAGCAACGTTGAGGAAATGAACACGTGATTGACATGCCACAGCATCGCTGATCTCGACGGTAACGTTCTTCTCGATGTCTACGCCCAGATCGCCTCGATCCCCGTGGGCTACAACAACCCCAACCTGTACCGCGCAGCCACCTCGCCAGAAATGATCTCGGCCATCATCAACCGCCCGGCGCTCGGCAACTTCCCCCAGCACGACTGGGCCGACATCCTCGAGACGGGCATTCTCTCCGTCGCGCCCAAGGGCCTCAACCAAGTCTTCACTGCCCAGGCGGGTTCTGATGCCAACGAGCTGGCGTACAAGGCCGCTTTCATGTGGAAGCGCCAGCAGGAGCGTGGAGGAGCCGATGCCGACTTCTCCGCCGAGGACATCAACTCGTCCATGAACAACCAGGCTCCCGGCGCTCCTGACATGTCCATCATGTCCTTCAAGAAGGGCTTCCACGGCCGTCTCTTTGGCAGTCTGTCCACCACCCGCTCCAAGCCCATCCACAAGCTCGACATCCCTGCCTTCGACTGGCCCCAGGCCCCCTTCCCCACATTGAAGTACCCTCTTGACCAGTTTGCCTCTGAGAATGCCGCCGAAGAGAAGCGCTGCCTGGAGGAGACCGAGCGCCTGATCAAGGAGTTCCCCAAGCCCGTCGCCGCCGTAGTTGTCGAGCCCGTCCAATCCGAAGGCGGCGACAACCACGCCTCCCCCGCCTTCTTCCAGGGTCTCCGCGACATCACCGCCCGCAACAACGTAATGTTCATCGTCGACGAAGTCCAAACCGGCGTGGGCGCCACCGGCAAATTCTGGGCCCACGACCACTGGAACCTCCAAACCCCACCAGACATGGTCACCTTCTCCAAGAAAGCGCAAACCGCCGGCTACTACTTCGGCAACGACGCCCTCCGCCCCAACAAGCCCTACCGCCAATTCAACACCTGGATGGGCGACCCGGCACGCGCCCTCCTCTTCCGCGCCATCATCCAAGAAATCCAGCGTCTCGACCTCGTCAACCACACCGCCGCCACCGGCGACTACCTGTACAGCGGCCTCGAGCGGCTCTCGGAGCGGTACCCCCAGGACATCCAGAACCTGCGCGGCAAAGGCCAGGGCACCTTCATCGCGTGGGACACCCCGCGACGCGACGAGATCCTCAAGCAGGCAAAGGCCCACGGCATCAACATCGGTGGCTCCGGCATGGAGGCTGTGCGTCTCCGCCCCATGTTGATTTTCCAGCCGCATCACGCGGATTTGCTGCTTGAGCGGCTCGAGGCCGTGCTGAAGCAGTAGGCTGTGCTGCCGTGGCAGGTCAGTGATGTTGTGTGTGGGGGGTTTGGATTGCATGTATGGCGTTCTCAAGGCGTCTTTTTTCTTCTTTCGACATATCCAGATTTTGGAATTGGATGTTTTGGGATTCTGGTAGCCCTGCTGGCTTTTTGATAACGTAAATGAATCTACGATGATGATGATGAAGATGTTTTTCACTCCTGAATCTGCGAGGAACTATAATCCACACCACGCCCCATCATGTGATGCGGCGGGAGTGCATGTTGCGTGTTTATAATCCATCGGTCTCCGGCCTGACGTTTAACAACGATATCCGCGCGCTTTGATATGGGACAATTAGGCTGCGATGAACGGGTGTGCGTGCAGTTCCTGAACAAGTTTAGAGATTGGACTCGCACAGGAAGCGGCCAGTGAGCTATTCACGCCGAAGCTGGGAACGGAGTAGTAGGTGGATGAAGTTCTCGCCGGTTGTAGTGCTTATGGATGTTTTTGCGGAGATGTTTTCGGGGTTTTGTGGAGAGGTATATGGGGGGAGGGATGGGCGTCTTGAGTTTCCTTGGATTATCTGTTTGGGCGCCTGACTAGTATCTTAAAACATGCAGACAATACTATATCTCATCCTCCTCGTACTCGAGTGCGGTTGTGGGCACCTCGAACTTCTTCCGGCCCCTGATGAACCAGTCCACCATTGCGATTACAAGAAACCCAATGAGAATTGGTGGTGCGTAGTTCATGGTCAAACTCGTTACCGGCATAGATGCTGGAAACGCGACAAAGATGATGACGTATACTAAGTAGACCATGGAACACAGCTTGATTGGAATGCTCCATTTCCCCAATTGGAAAGGTCCGTATTTCGGGTGTCTGCCAGCGAGTTGACGCGCCGTAAGAAGAGCGATGGGGACGAGGTATGATATGTATAGCGCGATGGTAGGTAGGGAGACGAGCGAATTGAACGCAGCTGCTGAGCCGAGGTTGATGAGCGACAGGAGGCAGCATATAAAGCCAACGAGGAAGAGCGCGGGTATCGGGACTTGCAGCGTTGGGTGAACCTTCAGGTCTGTTAGTGGAGCGGTTGCCTCAGTGCGGGACAACTTACGTAGGTAAAGTGCTGATGAAAAGGAAGGCCTTTGTCGGATGCAAAGCGCCAGACCAAACGGGCTACAGAGGCCACAATGTTGAAGTTGCCTATCATGAGTTCAAAGCCCATCATCATCGTCATTGCTGTCGATGCTGTCCTTGATCCTGTGCTGGAATACAATGTCAGTGCGGAACTTCTGTTTCCTCGTGGCATACTAACGCAGAGTAAAATACCTCCGTAATGGGTAAAATGGACTTTGCAACAGCCTCCTCGTCTCCAATCGTAAACATTAGACAGATACAAAACGCAACCATCATGATTGCGTTCAGAGAGGTTGCCAAGATCATGGCTCTGGGGACTCTTTTACGTGGCTCTTTAGTCTCCTCGACTGTGGACTACGTCAGCACTGACTTTAGAGGTCGATCTGAGCAGGTGACTTACTCATGTGGAGAACACCGTCAAAACTGCTAATCGGATATGCTACAGCAAGCATGCCGATCGAGAACGCAACACCCGGATTCTCCCAGCCGGCGTCTGTGTGCAAGGTCTTGAACACATATTCAGGCGTGCTGCGCTTCGAGAGCGTACAGAGTGTCGTGATGATACCAACGAAGAAAACAACGTGCAGAATGCCGCCGATTGTTTCCAACCAATTTATGATCTTTCGTAGGTAAAGATTGAGGACCAGCGGAACGACAAGGAAGGCTATCAGAAATACCGTCGAGTGCCAGGCTTTAGGCTCGTAACCGGGACTGTTGAAGATGAGCAAGCCGGACAAAGTGTTGGACATGAAGGAAAAGGCGCCGGCGCAACTGCAGATCCAAGCGATAACTGTGATCCAGCCTATGCCAATTGTTAGTCCCAAAGCTTTGGAGAACTAGCAGTAAGAACGGTCATACCCTGTATGAATCCCCAGAATTCAGGCGCAAATGGTGCAAAACGTGCCGACCATCTGTACTGCGCACCTACAGTGGGATCCCTATCGTAAGATTAGCGACCTGAAAGGCACGACAACGGTAAGACTGATTACATGGAGGCCATCTCTCCCAAAGAGGAAGCGATCAGAGTGGAGCCAATGCCAGCGATCATGGACCCGTAGACAAGAGCAGCAGGACCACCGTTCGGCCATGCGAGCTGGAATGAGAGACCAACAGCTTCCCAAGCAACTTGGAGTGTAAAACCAAAATTGTTGATTGCGAGCTGGTTGATGTAGCGCTGAAGTGGGAGTCAAAGTGCTGATACTGAGGAGTGCATCGTGGAGACTGACCTGGAAAACACCTCCATTCGACGGATCAGATGGGTCGCTGTTAGGCACATTTTTGTTTGACTTTTCATGGAGCCCATCGTGGTAATCTGGAATAGTCGTTGTGACAAATGCTGCATCTTTGTCCGTTACATGATCGGGAGGAGTGGAGTGCGTGGATGCGTTGCGGTCGTGGGAAACTGTTAAAGAGCGAAGCATTGTGAATGCATGAGAGCCCACTAGATATGAAGCCTGTAGGTTTTATCTCAGAGTTGGCTGGGGATGACATTTAGTGCCGACTTGTGCTTGAGCGACCTAGGATTTCAACTTGATGAAGTTAGTCGAATCCGGGAGGCACAGCTGGCCTTGCCCATGGCAGACGAGCTTGCAGGAATGCTGGCTTATCAGCATCTCCACGCCGCAGGCCTGCATGATAATCAATGTCTCAAAGTTGATGGGCGGATGGGTGCTGTGGTGCGTCCTCATACGTATTTACCTCTTCATGACACTTCATGCCATTTTCCTTGTTCTCGTGGCGCGCAAGCTTGCTGGCACAATAGTAACGTGTGGGGTTGAGATGCTAGTACTGGTCGTGAATGCGGACACTAGGCGATTTGGCCGCCGCCACGCGAACCATTTGTCTAAAATAGCGCCGGCAACGGGCCGCTGGGTTCTTATTCGACCGGGAAAATTCAACGCGCACTCCCTGAATGTTAACTTGCACCCCTCAAATGACGATCTATTGCAGCCAGAGACATCACTAGTCCTTACAAGATAAACATCATGAGAGCATCGGATCATGCACCAAAGGAGGAAACCAATGGACCTTTTATGAGAAGAACGCAGTCCATCTGAAGTCCTGTTCTCCTTCCAGGATGAGTTCCATACATATAAGCAAAGACCATACCATGCGAAAGGATTGCGCAAAAAGCTATCACTGGTGAGGCATTTTATCTCTGAACACCCAAGTACCAAGCACTGACATTGGAATGTTCGAATGCGTCAACAAGCGAGCGCGGCTTTGTAGAGCTTGTGATTTCCTACAGCTTGGCTTTCCTTTGCCTATACGAAGTATTGGCGGAAGTGCGTCGATCTAGCGTAAACAAGTTTAATATTGTTGCTCAAGTTTTGAGCTTCTTCGTAAGGTGAAAAATCATATGTGAATTCGCTCCTAGGCATGAACACCCGTAATAAGGTAGTGCAAATCAGCTCTCCATGTTATTTTCTAAATCCCTCGACGATACACCTGTTCGGATCACTGCTGGTTAGAAGATGAGTAAAAACGGCGCCGCAAAGGATTAGGCATAGCGTGCCATATCCCACACGAGTGTGCTGCCAGGCATGATTCCTACGGCCCCCACTTTTTCGGTGATTGAAGACTATACAGGCTCTGAGCAACATTCTGCTTATCTACTGTGCCTCAAACTCTCGTATGAAGCTCTTGGCATAGTGGTAGCATATCTGTTCTGCCCAATCGTTTGCTCTGGGTCACGGCTGCATTTTGAAATCCAAACAATATCCATGCATCTTATCAATTGTCGGTGTAGAGTCGCGCCACACGACACAATATCAGGGTTTTGGATGTTCGGGGTGCGCTGGAAGTATTATTCTTGCTGTGCCTTCACCCAAAGTAAGGAGGCACGATCCGTTCAGGAAGAATATGCACTATGCTTTATTTGGAGCACCTGCTCTTTTGCCGTAGAGACTTCACTACTGCTTTACTGCATCATCATGGCTGGTACTATTCAGCCCATAGCTGCACTTACAGACGATGACCATGGGCCAGTCAACACGGTCATCTCCATCTTTCTTCCTGTTACCAGTGTCTTAATTGCAGTTGTCCGTATGGCGATGCGCCAGCAAAAGATTTGCCAATTTGAAGCCGACGATGTTGTGTTTGGCATAGGGCTCGTAAGACTCAGCTGTCCCACTCTCTGCATACTTCCCATTCATGATTATCAGTGCTTTAGCATCTTAACTTCCATCTTATCTCACTTCTGCGTCAGGGCAGGCCTGGGCAGATATCAGGGAACCTTTGACCAAGAACAGGTGAATCACTACTCAAAAGTATGCATGCAAATTGCCATCTACGAATTCTGCTAACGACACACCTTTAGCTTTTTTGGTTCACACAAATCTCAGTAATAATCTCATTAGCTCTTGCTAAGTCCTCACTCATTGTTCTTTTCAATCGAGTTACTTCTAAACAGATGGGATCGCAAACCATCAGATTCCTTACGCCTATGGTGGCTATCTACGCCCTAGGTTGTCTATTTTTGGTCGCGTTCCAATGCCAATTGCCACGACCCTGGGTTCTTAGCCCGAGTAGATGCTCTACACATGGGAACGTATACTACCCAATCACGATTTCCAACATATTGACGGACGCTGTGCTCGCTATCTGGATCTTTCCGATTATTTGGAGTCTGCATATGAAGGCGCGCACCAAATCTGTTGTCATGTGGTTGTTCGGGTCACGGCTACTCATCTGTGCAGTGGATGTAGGGCGGATGATGGTCATTCATAAGGCTCTTCAATCAGAAGATTCAACACGTAAGACTCCATATTCTCTCCGATTGATGTCGGAGTCAGCTCACAAGACTCATCATGGTTCTTACATCACTAATCGTTGCCAGGTTCCCAACTGCTCTGGGCAGTGATGGATCAAGTCGTTGTCCACCTCTCGATCAACCATGCCACCCTTCCCCGGATACAAACCTTTCTCTCCAACTTACAAATCGGCCCAATGAACATGCACACAACTGCGGCTCAGAGCGGCGAATCAACATCCAGAGCGAGACGCAGCGCTACCGCTCGCAAATCCCGCTCGCAAAACTGGGCAGCCGCTCAATCGAACACAAATGGAGTAAACGGGTCTGAGGCTGGACAAAGTTCATACAAAGCATGGAATGCACTGTATAGTAGCCTGACTGGAAGCCTCAACAAGACACCCAGCATTTCAGAACAACCTCTACGGTATCAGCAAGAGCAAGGTATCGAACTATCAACGACTATCTACGCCGGAAAAAGTGAACTCGAACAAAAGGGTGTACATCCTGGTCAGTCAGCAGCTACTTCGTTATCAAGTGAGAGTGTGCACAGAGACGAAAGTATAGGTGGATTAGGAGGTGTCAAGGTTCAAAGGGATGTCCATGTAATTTATGACTAAGTGTCAGGTATCGTGCGATAACAGTTTAAGTGCAAGCGGCTATCCCTGGGTACAATTACAGTTTTGGTATGGATGTTTCGCTCTTGGGTCTGTGTATCGAGATCCTCTCTTTGACGATCCAGAGCTGGGGCTAGTTGAGTGCGAGTTCGAAGTATATGTAGTCGTTCGTGACAGAATTGTTGACTGGAATCGTGTGTAGCATACGCTTCTTTCTGGAACGCTCATGCCGATATCGAACGCGATGTCCAGCGTCGGCCCACTGGGCAAGCAGTCGCTGGGTTCGAAGACTAGAGACGGTGACAGGGACGTCTGTCTGCCGAAGCGCAGTCCCTAATGTGTCAAGAGCCGACCGTAACGCAAGCACTCTGCTGAAGCGCGAGCAGCCTGTATAGCTAGTAGGAGATTCCGGCTCTCAGTGGTTGTGCCATCCCCAGGATTCCTCGAGCTGCTGGATCGTTGCTGTTGGCGGGAACCCGTGCGAACGCTCGCACGCATACCAAAGCTCGCGCAACTGCTCTTGGTCTTCTCTTAACGGGAAGCGATCGCCGACAAGAGCAATAGCATAGCAAGCAACAAACTTGCATGGAAAAAACTTCTCATTCGATTGCGCAACACCACAGAGTGTGCGAACGTCTTCTTGCACCATCCTGTCCACTACTGCGCGGGACTGCTTGTGCGCTGGGCCGAGCTGTGGAATGGTGGGATCATGCACAACTAACAGCATATGAGCGAGTGTGTTGTACTGCGTGCCCATTACATGAGACTTTTCATGCAGCCGAATGTCCGGAAAATTTCTTCCACTGCCGTCTCGGTCCTGTTGATAGTAGAAAGGATCGAAACTGTCAGGTCTTCGTGTTCTCCAGGATCTATTCTCGTCCATGAGCTGACCGTAGCGTGAGACACTATGTCTGTCTTCCCCAAATGCGAAGTTGCAAACATCGCCAAGATGAGCAATGGTACGTGTAGCCCATATTGGATCACTGGCAGGCTCAAGTGATCGATCAGCTGGGAAGATATGTAGCTGAAAGGCACGTTGTGTCATCAGCGATATCCACAGCTCCTGACGAAAGGCGGCCCAGTAGATGGCCTGTCGGAAGCTCGGCCCACTTGTCGCAGCATAAGATTGCTCGGCGGCGCGTATAATAGCCTGAGTTCCAAACAGATGCCCTTGTGGATCATTGCCAATAATAGAAATATTCATTTCCTCAAGAAGTCGCAAGATGATAGTCGCTGCAAGGAGCGACTCGTCCTTGATGGCGATATTATTGTTATTAAGCGCGGGGATGAGTGTATCGAAGCAGCGCTGATAGTAAGCATCTGCAATATACGGATCGAAATCTGTGGTGCGGCTAAGCTGGCGTGCAGACAGGGCTAAGATGGCATTCATCAATGTGCTGTCTTTCTTTGCTCTCTGTACGACATGAACCGCAAAATGGCACTCGTTATCAATCATATCGAACTAAAAAGTTTCAGCAGGCATACAGCATCGGATGCCATGCCACTCACAAATAGTGCTACATTCTCAATGTAGTGCCGTAACAACATTGCCTCTTGTTCGTGTTCAAGAGGCCAAAGAATAGGCTCGCCTGGAGGTTGTTGATAGACAAACGTGCGAGCCTCATCTGGGTGTGATGTATTCGAGGGTGCATGGTGATCGAATGGAGGAGATATAGCGTTAATGTGAGACTGGGCCGGAGACTCTGAATTGAGGAGCGACAGAACCGTAAGGCCCTCGGTAGGTGTGACAACAGAGGTCGATGGCGTCCCTGTATGGTTTCCGCCACTTACAGACGAAAGCGTTTGGGATGAGAAGCTTTGTGCGGTAGGGGGACTGTGGAACGGGTAGTATACTTCATCTGAGTATTGAGAACGTATGTCGTTCGATTCATCCAAGAATTGTACTGTTCAAATCGGTTATTGTTTTTCATCGTTACACAAGTAGTGCTTGTCGTACTGCGAGGAGGCATGGAGACCCAAGGCTGACTTTCGCTGAAAGTCTCTTGGATGGACGACCGCCGAAAGCGCCGTCCCGTCTCGTAGACGCATTGCTTTTTGGCTTGCTCACACCGTCCACATTTTGGCTGTCCCCCGTCGCCTATTGTAGATTCTTTAGTGTCTGTTCACTTGGGGTGACGGCTAAGCTTTTACATCGGTAATGACGCGTGCGACAACGGTTGCTGTGTAGATTAGAAAACAAGTACCGCGCTTCCAATCACGACATCGCATACCATGGCATTTGTGTCACCGTCCAGAATGGCTATCTGGCGGCGAATGTCTGTGGTCGGGGCAAATTACCCGTCAGCGAAGATGAGCGCCAGGTTTTGCAGCTGTGTGGTTCGCCTACAGAGGTTTGGAGGATTGCAGCAAAATTGGGCCCAGCTTCCGTATTGGGAATTATTTCGCCGAACATGCAGGTTTTTGTCCAATCACACAGCATGTTTTAGTAAAGATCAGCGTTAATTACCGCTACAAAGCTCATCGAAACCAGGATATCACAGCTTTGAGCCCCGCTTCCCCACACTCAACGTGTCACATGTGGGAACCGTTCTATCGAACGTGGGAAGCAATTCCTCCAGCATCGTCACCGTGAAGGAGTGTGCCGCCACGTTGAGCTGACATTTGAATCTACAAAACCCTCCAATATCGCCTCTCTCTCAGTCCTCTACACTTTGCCTGTACTCGAACGTCACTACACAAACATGCCGCACGCTTTGTCGCCAGAACGGGACGTTCCAAGTTTCAACGGAGAGAAACTGTATGTGAACGATGGCCTCCTTCGTCCGGAACGGGTTGGCGCCTTGAAACAGTCGACACCAAATATGCCTATGGAAGAGCTGCGGCGTAGGTACAACGAGGATGGTTACGTCTTCTTGAAGGGATTGTTGCCAAAAGAAGATGTCCTGAAAGCCCGCGAGGAATATTTCAGCATGTTGTCCCCAAGTGGTGTCTTGAAGCCAGGAACACATGCTGTGGAAGGCATCTTCGACCCTGAAAAGAATCCTGCAGACTACCCAGGCATTGGGGCTGGTGCAGCTGGTGGCAATGGGAGGCCTGGGGAAGAGACTGCGCAGAGCTTTGTGGATCTTGCTCTGCAGGCACACTACGCGGATTGGTACAAAGAGAAGTTCTGCAAACATCCAGCCTTGAAAGATTTCATTGCTCGTATGACAGAATGGGGCGACGAAAACACGCTTCCAGTAAGAAGAAGTCTGCTCCGGAACAACACACCAGGAAACAAAGCCATTGGCGTCCACTATGACCAGATCTTTCTAAGATATGGCGAGCCTACCAGCGTTACTGCATGGGTGCCCATGGGTGATGTCAGTCTTACCGGTGGAGGGTTGATTTACCTAGAGCACGGTGAGTGTTCAGAATCATATTGAAGACCTTTCAACTGATTTCCGTGCAGGACATACCCTCGGACGAGAGGTAGAGGCAGACTTCACGGCGAAGGCGAAAGCGAGCGGTTTGACCGACGAAGAGGCCAAGAACGCCTTTAACCAAAATATGCTTTCAACTGGTCTACTGGCAGACGGCGCGCGCGAGTATTCTGACACTTTCGACAGGAAGTGGTTAGTGACATCATATGAAGCTGGCGATGTGGTGTTGCATACTCCTTTCGCAGTAAGCTAGCATACATGCAGTGGTGGAGTAACGGCTGATGCTTTACAGATCCACGCTTCAACCTTGAACCACGACCCAAATAACATAATCAGAGTGGGCACAGATCTGCGTTTTGTAGATTCTAGTAAGCCCTGGGACAAAGTAAGCGATATTCAGAACACATATCTTACAGCTGCTGATAACGACAGCGATGGGACAAAGACTACAGCTTCAACGACGGCGTATAGATCTTGCAGGGATCTGGCAGGATTGAGCAATTTGGTTTTGACGTCTTCGAATGAGCTTTGGCGTATTCGATGCCCTCTGTTGAGCAATTTGGAGCATACCCTACAATCTCGTTCCGTGGTGTCGATGCTCAAGCCGACGAGATGTCTGTCATGATAAGCAGAGCTTTTCAGTGGCATCTTTTTCAGAAAATGTGTTGTTTGGTACTTCAGCGGCCGGAGCCAATCCTTCATATTAACTATCGTTGCGCTACCCAGGCCGGGTACTTTTCGGCTGCGTCCATCTTGGATTGGCAACAAAGGCGCTCTGCGACGCATCCTAGACGCATAGTCTTTCCGGCAGTCTCCAGCGGAGATAGAGAGCCGTCAAGGCTCGATGTTGTGATGGTTACTGTTCTTGGAATGCAAGCTGTCAAACTGCCGCAACGCGGGGTGACACAAGGGCAGCGCTAACACACAGCTAATGCACACCGGTCGCTTCCCCCTACTTGGCAGTGTTCTGGACTCTGAAGCCTCCACGTCTTTCGTGGTTGCACATTACCTGCACTGCTGCACAGTTCAACACATCCAGACGCAGCTATGATGAGTTCTTCCAAGACTGTGGTACAAAGCTCCAAGGTCCAATTACAACCCAATGCGCAGTGACGCTTCCGACTCAAACCCTGGATGCACATGCAACAAAGGACGATCCCTTTCAGCTCTCAGCTCTTCCACACCAACCGCCCGGCCTGTCTTTCCGCCGCGCCCTTCCGGGTTTTAGTTCATTTGGCGCCTACTGCGCGCAGATGCTATAACTTATCTCATGTTTCTCTCCAGCGCGTCGACCGAATAGGTGTTTTATTCGCGGCTCGGGTCGCGTTCCTTCTGAAGCTTCCATCGCCCACTGAAGCACAATGTGAAGGCGTCCCTGGCCTTTCAGCCTCACGATTACGTCACTTGCAACAACGATAGAAGAATAACGATAAAGGCTGGGCAAGGCATAAAACATGGCCTCTCCATTCACACCGGCGGAGCTGGCGACTATGCATGAGGGCGACTCAAGAGTAGCAGAGATACGCTGGGTCTATGGCGTCCCAATCGCCGCCGCGATCATCAGCACCGGATTGCGGCTGTACTCAAAGCACCTCGGCAAGAATGGTGTACACCTTGATGACTACTTCATCACGATCGCAACAGTATGCATACCCATGCCATCCAGCCTGCTCAATCTCTGACAGCGTTCGTAAGATATGTCTGATTGGACAATGCGCAAGTGGCCTAGGCTATGGTGAGCTCATTGTGTACGAGACCAACTCATGGTGGTCACTGACGACGATAGGCCCTCCCCACGGTATGGGCAGACACGTCATCTACGTATCTGAATACGACAAGATGATGGTTCGGAAAGGCGACTTCGTTTTCAGCCATTTCTATGATCTTGCGCTCGTATCAGTAAAGCTGGGTATTCTTGCCTTTTACTGGAGAATTTTCATTCACCCAATTTTCCGAAAGATTATCCTCGCAACCGCCGCCTTTGTAGTTGCATGGGGGATTGGCATTACGGTCACACTGTTCCTTGTGTGTCGACCACTCAATGCTTATTGGGATCGCACCGTGAATGGTACTTGCTTGACGATCGTCACGTTCACCTACTTCACAAACATCTCGAACTTGATTAGCGACATATGGATATTCTTGATGCCTGTCCCCATGATATGGCACCTACAGCTGCAGACGAAGAAAAAGCTACTCATAAGTCTGATTTTCTGTGTTGGTCTTGCGTAAGTTGCGTTCTATTGAAAAGTCCATAGCTTACTGACGAAAACATTCTGTAGGACTTGCGTTGTCTCTTCTCTTCGCCTCACCGTTGTTCTTGGCCATGGCAACCCCAACTTTACCTGGTACTACGTACCACTCGGCGCCTACTCCGTTTTCGAACCTTTAGGTGGTATCCTGTGTACAAATATTCCTATCATCTGGCACATGTTGCGTAAGCGCAGAAGTAATCTCCCTCAGCACAACACCGCGTCGAAAGTCTCGTCCTCTGAAGGCCGCCC
Organism: Phoma sp. RAV-16-625; assembly: GCA_004335185.1. Classification (NCBI taxonomy): domain Eukaryota; kingdom Fungi; phylum Ascomycota; class Dothideomycetes; order Pleosporales; family Didymellaceae; genus Phoma; species Phoma sp. RAV-16-625. The sequence continues at coordinate 156,119 of SAUA01000061.1, read as the reverse complement.
ACCCACCATTGGCACAACATCGCGCCGGAACCGTCTCGCTCTTGCACTGGGTCTTACGAGTCACGATCCAACACCGAACAACAGCTGTATACAGACGGATTTGGGCAATGCAGCTACAACACATGGCGATTGGGAGCCGCTGGAGAGCATGGAGCATATTGCGAAGCCAGATCCAAAGATCTGGACTACAATCGAGAGGTTTGAAGATGAAGACGATGGTCCTTCGGAGCCGCTGCCACCGGGCATGAAGAAGACAACTTGGACGGTGCGACGGTAGGACAGATACCGCCTACTTAATGATTCTACGACTACGGCGTATAGGATACAACAAAGATACCTGGACTGGCGCATTGGCTGGGATTACTTTCTAATACACAGGGGTGTCACAAGATTTAATTTTGAAGATAATACATGATCGCGAACACACCCACGTCGGCTTTGACTGTGATGGGAATCGCCACCACGCGAGTACTTGACAACTAAAACTTTACGGTTGAAATGTAAAAGCTTTCCAGCGTCCAGGCTACCGCACCGTCAATCTCTCCAGCCAGACTGCTGCCTCCAAGCTCGTCCAGATTCCAAGGTGCATCATGTTTGAGCTTCGTCCAACCTTTCGTCATGTTTCCTCGATGAGTCTTGCCCCCTTGCGCCAGCTACATCGATGGGCAACCCACCATCAGAACGGCAGAGCCGAACAACAGATCTCCGTGGTCGCATCCTTTTTGGGGGTTAGATGAAGCTCGGACTATGTTGAATTTCTTTGTGATGGGTAGTACCTACTGTGTAGGTTCCCGGAGGCGCTGCCGCGTCGTGGACCGGCGGGCCAGATCGGTGCTAGAGATTAAGTCGCAACATATAGAGCTGATGGTGTGATCCCAAGACTCGAGGTGATCCTAAGATGATCATTATTGTTGAGCATGTGAACTTGTACATTGATCTCGTGACAGTAGAACTAGTTGGGCAGCATGTCCTGTTGCCATCGACTACTGCAACGCCACCTGTTGAGGTATTAGAGCAAACACTTCCTAAGGCGCTCATACATTTAGTACGGCACGTCTTTGGCAACAAGCTTCCAGAAATCACACCTCTTGCCTCGTCCACCCTCCCAGTCCCTCGCGTTTGCCAGACTGATCTGGTTACTCACACCCGGATCACTGTACACGTTGTAGAAGAGATCGGTAGTTGCCTGCACGAACGTCGCAACTCCACCTGTAGCATTCAAGTTGAGCAGCACAGGCTTCTTCTCATCCCAAGTTGGCCACTGGATGTTGGCGCCATACCCGCTCGCAGCAGGCACTGTACTGTTTGTAACGCCGCCTTTAGCATCCTCGATAGAAATCACAGGCGTATTGGTGGTGATGAAATTACCCCAGATCTTGCGGAACGCACGCTTGAAGCTCGCGCCAGGTGTTGGTGTTCCGGACCAGAGCGCCTGCAAATCGTATCCGTGGTAAGAAGGCGGAGCGCTGAATTGATATTTCCAGGCCACGGGGAAGGCGGATGCAGCCCAGTAGCTGTTGCACACGAAAGCATACTCGGCAAAAACGTCGAAGACACGCTGTTGCTGGCCGGTGCCGAAGGTGGATTGGTTGACGGCCGTGGGCACGGAAGTGCCTGTCGTCGCGAAGAGAGGGGCGGCGGGATCGACGTCTTCGCTATCGCCAGCGTAGGAGTATTGCTTTTCAATGGCAGTCTTTTCGTACTGGGTGAAGTCGGGGAAGGTGGTGCTGATGTAGTTCCTGAAATCTTGAAGGGTGCGAGTAGTTGGAGGGCTAAGTGGTACACCTTCATTGGCCATGTTGCCGGATAAGACACGCACGCCCTTCACGGCTCTAGCAGCGAGCTGCTGACTAGGAAGTTGCTTGACGAACGATCCATCTGTTACGGGCAAAAAGGCGAATGTACCAAATGGACCAGCCTCGGAGACCTTGGCACTGGCGTTCTGGACGACAACCGTATCGGCACTGCGAAGGCACTGGAGCTTGTCCGAGGAGCTGGAGCAGCCCGCAGCTGCAACAAAGTCGTTGTAAGCTTTGGTGGGCTGGTCGTCATTGTACTTGTGTTGAAAGGGTATCCACGGGCTAGCAGTGATGACCTTGACTACTGTCAGAGTTTGGCTACCAGATGTTTGAAGGACACTTACGTTCTGGAAGAGGTTACCTTTCTGCTTTCCGCCATACGCCATGCTCTGGTACAAAACAGCAGCGCCACCAGCACTTTCGCCAGCAATCGTGACCCTACTTGGATCACCACCAAACTTCTTAGCGTATTGCTGTACCCATTGCAAAGCGAAGTTCATGTCCAGTAAACCCGCATTGAGTGTGCCGCCCTTCTTGACATCTTCAGAGGAAAGGAAACCAAAAGCACCGAGACGGTACTGGATGATGACGCTGATGAACCCATTGTCATTCTGCTTCATGAACTCAGTTGGGTCTAGGCCTGTGGCACTGAAAAGACCATAGCCACCGCCATCTGCTTTCTTGTCAGCGTGATGCTACACTACCTTGCTCAAAAACGTACGAATCCAGAAGAATACGGGCAGATTCTTGGCATTCGCTGGCGCGTACACATTTAAAAACAAGCAATCTTCATTTCCGAGAGCCGAGGTAAATCCATAAGCAGCAGGCGTCTCTGATGAAGCACCAGTTTGTGGGCAGAATGGAGGATTGCTAGTAGCTGGGATTATAGAGGTCCTGTTCTTGCCTGGAGCTTGAGGGGCAGCAAACCTAAGCTTGCCAATAGGTGGTGCAGCATAACGGATTCTAATGAATGGTTAGCTTGCAAGCTTCATCTTTGTAGATTAACCAGACGCATTACCCCTTGAAAGCATTGATTGTGTTGTTGCCATCGAAACTTCCCTCGTACACTGCATAGCCGAGATCGACCGTGGGTGCCTGAACAGCACGGGGAATTGGCTCTGCGGCGCCCGTTGCTGCGAGCAGCGCAATTACGCTTCCATACAGCCACATCCTTTCGCTTTGCCCGACTCTTGACGCGTATGTAGGGCACAGGCTGGCTACGGCAAGCGTGATCCCAGGTGCAAGGAAAACGTTGGGGATGTGCAGGTGAGATAGGTAACGGGATCCGAGGCTGTGGGAGCGAACTGCCAACCCAATCTGGATGCACCCTGATCAAAGGTCGGACAGGTTAGTTTCCCTATAGAGCTGAGAGTTGGACCTCAGATCAGCTGTCGATGGGTGTTGGTCCGATTGCCCTATGCTCGCGAGGGCACGCCAACTGAAATAGCGCTCTTCTCAGAGTCTTCTGGACCTGCACGAGGCAAAAAGGCCCCCAAAGGTGTCGTTGCAGCTTTGACAATCATGCATATAGGGAGAGTGCTAGCGGGTGAGCACATCGCTGATATGCGGCCCACAGAGCATTCCCTGTCAGATCCGGGACGGCGTGTGGGACCGCAGGCCGTGATTCGCAGGTTCGGCCGCAGTCTCCTCCTCTTCCGTCGTCTTTCCCGTTGCGCCGCTTCTTCACTTCGCAGCTCCGCACTATCGAAAAGATCGTTGTTTGCGCCTGTTCGTGCCGTTTCTTGGACATCGGCTTTCTGTTTCCGTTATTGAATGATTTTGATCCGCTACTGTGATACCGAAAGTCATGCGGAACCACGCAGCATGAGCGTGTATCTGATGCCTTGCGTCGCTTAGATGCACCTCTTCCCCCCTAGTGTGCGAATCTCGTGTCCAGGTGTAGTGGTTCATCTCCGCACTGGCCTCATGCCCAATCAGATTTGCCTGTCCAGATTGGTTTATGTTGCCTCGTGGAAGGCTGGACCTAGAAGATACGAAGGGCAGACTTGGAAGTTAAATGTGCGTCGAGCTTAATCGTGCAGCCACGATCTATGTGAATGCACAAGATGTTTTTGAAGGTGCAGGCACCGCGTCAACATCGCACAAGCTGCAGCTTTAGCGTGATGGATGTTTTTAGAGGTCAGCGAAACAGACCATCGACCAGCAAACTTTGATAGGCGGTGCAGCCAGTGGCGTCAACGTGGTGGACGAGATAGCCGAGGGGATGGTCTATGATACCGACGATCTGACATTGTAAAAGCCGTGCGAACAACTTTAAAGGCCACGATGGCGAAAATTGGCATATCAAGTGGAAGTTCTGAGGCCGTCGCAGTCCAGTGTGATGTATCAAGTACTGTACAAGCCCTTGGAAAACACACCTTATATGTTGCAATTGAGCGGCGATACGTGAAGGATTCGACCTTTCCTCATTGAGGCTCTCCTTACAAACAGATGCACGTTTCGGCATTGCCTATCTTACAAACTGTTTTACAGACTGTGCCGCAGTGGTAATCATGCCAAACTAGCACTCTAGGTGGCGTTTTGCTGGAACACTGCCAGCCAAGTTCGGCACCGAAATTGCGCATCTTTGGAGGAACAGTTTCTCCTCATCGGGATATTTGCTAGGCACTACGAAAAGGTCATCGGCATTTATACAGGAAACATGTTCGAATGAGTGCTTGGACGAGATTCTTAAGAGCTTGTCTAGATACGTCCAGGCTTTCGGGATCTTGCTTAGGAGATACAAGAGCATGAATGAGCTCTTTTGAAGCCATTCATCTACCACTTTGTAGAAATCCCTAGCCGCCCGTTCTCGAAAATTTTCCGTAGTCATCGTTCCTGGTTGTTTCCTCGCATCTTTCGATACTCTTATGGTGGTCTGTGTGTGTCTACAGATGATTTGTCGACCGCAGCCGCTCCTATTTCGCGAACCTCACGATGTTCTTAAAGGTTTCGAATGAGATACTGGCCTCCCCTGACTTCTGCCACGCGGCATAGCGCTTGACGATATCCCCTCGATGATCGAGGTCCTCTTCCGACAAGCTGATTTCCTCTGTGACGCCACTAGTGTAGATCCGAGCGAAGAACTTGTAATCCACAGCCACTCCGGCCTCTGTGTCGGGCACAAAGGATACCCGCTTCTTCTGCTTTGACGACTTGGGGGCCTTCTGCGTGTCCGGGACTTCAGATGTAGACATAGTTGACTGCACCAGGGGATCGCTGGGCGTATCCACAACAAAGACATCCAGCACAGGCTTGTTGGTCTCGGTGACCTGTATGGAGGTCGTTCCGTTACATTTCGATCCATAACTATCATTGGAAACGATGGCGTCCTTCATCGACTGGTTAGTGTCGGGCTTGTCTAGCTTCTGTCGTAGCGGTGCCTGCGAGCCGTTTCGAGCAGGGGACTCTAATGAAGCTGGCGACTTGAGAGAAGATGCAGCAACTTTCCGAGTGCTGCGCCGGGTGGCAACCTTAGCAGCATCTACTGTCTCTGGTAGCACTTTCTGGGCCCGTGCATCTTCAACTATGTTGGGTGGAGAATCCATGGTAACCGGCTCAGAGATGGGGTGCCTGCCGAGCATTTCATCCCGTGATCCATGAATCCGCTTATTGCCACCTCGTGGGGTTGCAGGCTCGCTCTTACGCTTCTTTCCTGTGAGTCCTGGTGGAAGTCGATCAAGATTAGATGGCACAGCCTCAGCCTCAGCGGCAAGAACAGATGATGGAGGTGAGTCTAGGAGTGTATGTTAGAGAAAGCTGACCATGGAGTACGTTCATACTAGGCACTGAAATAATGGCATAACTCCAAAACTTACGTACCGTTAACAGAACTGTTAGTACTCTGTGTATCTTTGTTCGAGTTTGGACTGCTGTTTTGGGTGACCTCATCATCTTCGTATGAGGTAGGCCTATTAGCGACAGCTACTATCATCAATGCTGCATGTTCAAAGTCAGAAGAGTCCACATACCATAAGTCGATTGAAGTGATTTTGTTTCCCCGCCACATGAGTATGCATCTTCTTCGTTTCCACTATCCAGGGCAGCCTTAGATCTGGCTACATCTTTTCAGTCTCTGAGCGTGTCATAGTAGCAATAGTGAGGATCAGTAGACTTACACTTCTTCACGTGCTTGATGCTAGGGCCACTTTTTGCACTACTTCGGGGGGTTGAATTGTTCACAAAGCGCCCATAAGAACCACGCACTTTGCAGGTAGCAGCATCTCGCAATGAGGTTCTTCGTACTGCAGTGCCGTTGAGAATGTCGTTCGATGGAGACGTGTCTGAATTACTATCAGAGGCGGTAATCTCTGGTGTTGTGTCTGAAAACAACGTAGAGAGATGTTCTGGAGCTTTCACGGTCAGCAAGGAAACTGGCGAAGGAGGCGGCACAAATACAGAAGATACAAGCTCAATAGCAATAAGCACCGCAATATTGCGACATTTGACACAACAAACAGAACAAGCATCCACCTACTTGGAGATAGAGAAAAATCCCGGAATAACAAACCTTGATGTTGAGCCTGTCGCTCTGGCGTGGCTTGACTGGCTGGAACGGGACCAGCTGACTGTGAGGACTTCTGTAACAGCATCTTATGTGAAGTGGGTATTTTGGTACCGAACGACGCTTGCAACTTCGGCTCATTCAAAGTAGAGTCTATGTATTGTCAGCTGACGTTCGGTGAAGTTGCGCACGAAACTTACCACGCTGGCCATCAGAGCCATTGCCCACGGACGAATCCTCAAGTCCACTGTTGGTGACTGGACGATCCGCACCTATGGCAGCGTTCCTGAGGAAAATGTTTTTGACAACGATAGATGACATCTTTTTCCAGTTCCTGTAGAAGAATGGCCACTTATCTTGCGCCTTTCCTGTAAGCAATCGCACCCTTCGATATGCTGCGTCAAGCTTAACAAAGCCTTCCATATCGCGAATCTGTCGACCTTCCTCGGCAATCGGCTCGTAAAGGTATTGTTCCTTTATCCAGGCGGCTAGAGACATGTCGTCGTCTTTTTCGCTCTCGCGAAGATATTTGTGGATGTCAACAAGAGTTTGCACCTCGACAAAACCATCAACGTGTTCTGGAAGCTTGATGAAGGGCGCGTCTGCACCAGGTCGAACATTCTCGTTCGAGGATTTAGGTTCCATGTTAGTTCGACTGCCGCGCCAAATACAACTTGTACCTGGTGTGCCTTGAAGTGGGGGTAAGAAGACCCAGCGGCAGCGTCGGATTGGTCGTAATCGACAAAACAATGTGGAGAGAACAGGTCAGAACGTTCACTGGGGAGTGACTATGATGTTTTTGAAGATCTGAGCAGTGCAGTAGTTGTGCTTTCGCAAAAATTCTGACAAGGTCGAGAACGGTGGCGTTGAAAAGCTGTCGTGATGGGTGCGATGCTCAGGGTACTCGACTGACGGAGTGCAGACGATATTAGCGAAAATGTCTATAAAGATTCTGTTTGAACGGTTGTACGTAATGTCAGTCTTGAAGCGGCGTATGTTGAGGTGGGTGGAGTTTCGTTGATGTCGGGGTGTCGGTAAAGGTGAAGCGTCTCCGTAATGACTTAAAAACTCTCCGCGCCTTTCAGCACGGCTCAATCATGTGATTTGTGCACTCGGCCACCACTGTACCTCCAGCGCCGATCCACACTGTAAACCTGTCGTTGGTACTATTTTCGAAAGTATAGAAATGTGCAACATCAACCCCTGCTTCATGATCCTATGAGTTAATCGATCTGTGGATGCAACACTGCAAGCTTCTTCTTAACTCGCAGAAAGGAACTGAAGGTGCCAACATCCGTCGATGTTCACACTCACTTCATTTCCAGCTGGCTGAGCTTCTACAAACAGAAAGCTCTTGGATCGCATTGCCCAAGCGTGCGATTAAAAAGCTTTCACTGTTGGTATCGAAACACTCCGTTCACGAAAAGAAGAAGGCTCCTATGATGAACGACATGCAACAAGATGGCTCGCATGCTGTCGGTACAGGTCTGACCACGTTCAAGATGAACTGCACCTCGCCAGTCGATTCCATTCGAACGCGTAGCAGGCGAGACCGTTACGCATTGAAGTAGAGTCAGTCAGTGGCTGTGCTTTCGACAACATTCTGCCTCAAGATCCTTGCTCCAAGATCTGATTGAGCAGCCAACTACATAGGAATTACTGCATGACTCTCTTGCTCAGCAGTGCGGTAACTCAATGAGACATCTGCACAACCATAGAACCCCACCAAGCTCCCTCACATTATGCACGGTGTTTGGTCATTCGCAGGCAGTTGTTTATAGGCTCACACTATGCTCTGGACAAGCCGGAATTTGATCAGCAAGCCTCATGTTTCTTCGCTTCGTTAGCATCTTCTGTTGGTGAGAACTGAGCATGGCAGCTTTGTAATACGTACAAAACACAGTAGCTCAGATGTGCTCATTCTGAGTTGAGTTGATCTTTGGTCGATTTGTATCTGATCTGGGCCGTCCTGAAGGCAGTCGCGGAAAACGGACCTCGTTGAGAGTGAGCAAACACTCATTTCAAAGTCCCTACTTCCGCGAGAATCATCCATCACAGAGACCAACAAAGACCTCAGATTGTCCCCGTTAGGAAAGAATTTACACGGTTGGCAATCGTATGTGGAAAATAAGGGGAAAGTGCGACAAGATGACGTATGGCCGAGTAGCGCCGATCCACACATCGACCTGATTCAAGCTTGCACCATTCTGGCTTACTCAATGCATAGTGCAATATTCCAGACAACCGACAGGACTCAGAGAGATCTTCGGAATAGCCCATTAATTCCTCAGAGCACGGTCGACAGCCAGATATCCAGCTCATCGTATTCACGTGTGATACATTTAAGTGAACCATGCATGCAGTCAGCAGAACAACTACACAAAAGCCAACTCTAGGTCTCATCCAAGAGACGCGGTGAATGATCCAGCACTTCCCGTCCTAATGCTTATGGATCGAATCTTCAGTGGTCCAGCTCACCTAATGCCATACCAGGAACAGTTTGCTACAGCACCGACGACAGAATAGCAAGAGAGTGAGATACTACATGTTGTCCCAGGCCATGGTCTCTACTTTCCCACCACAAGCCTCGAGCAGACTAACCACAAACCCTCTCAAATCTTCCGCCAGCACCCCTTCCCCACCCTCCCACTCGCCTCCCTCCTCACTATGCCACACCAACATCTGCCTCGCACACCCATACAACACAGTCCATCCCTCGACTCCACACCGGACCCCCCTCGGCAGCGCATCATGGACACAGCTTCTCAGAAGCTCAACATCCAACCCCAGCGCATCCACCTCACCACTGCAGAACTCCTCCAAGGACCGTAGCAGTCTCGCAGTGAGGAACCACAAATTCTTGATTACACACTTACAGCCTTGCCCTGTCAACAGACCGTTCACGGCAACTATCTCTCCACCCATGAAGAGCTCCACAACTGGCCTTCCAAATCTACCTCTCGCTGGACTTAGAGGCCTGCTGCGGGTGAGCGCTGGAACACCGTGCAGGCCCGACGCATAAGCTTCTGGGTGCGGAGAGAACAGAACGCTACGGTCGAGCGGACATGTGTTTGCGTTCTCCAGACCGCTTTTGAACCACATGGTTATGCAGGGGCGGCAGAAGATGTGCCCACACTCTGGGAGGAGGACGGGTGGGGAGGAAAGCGAGTAGGGTTCTTGGCAGATGGGACAGGGGTTCGCGGCGCTGGAGAGGGCAACGGGAATTAGGATGGTGTCGAGGTGTTCATTGTCTGAGAGTGCTGGTTGAGCTGGTGGCATGCTTTCGTTGGAGCAAGAATGCGGGCAGTAGGGAATGCAAGCATGATGTGTGGTGATCTTATATCTAGTGGTTTGAAGATAACCACGGGATACTGGAACGCCTGTGATATGGAATGTGTGATTCTATGTTTGCTTGGACTAGAAGATGCGGTATCGGTCTCTCCATACCCCGACTATATGTCTGCCTTTCGTTGATCCTTCTTCGAAACTCTAGACCAGCATGGCTCCTTGGTCGTTAGATGCTGTGTTTTGTCCATACAGGTGTTCGTTGACTTGCCATCGCTCTGAGCTCGTCGTATACCATTATTTTAAGCCTCTCACTTCCCCTTCTGACCCCACCACAGCTCTGCCTCTTCAACCTTCCATGCGTCATACTCGCCCGCTGCACGCTCCATGACAGCTTGTTCGGCAGCGGCTTGCCATGTCTTTGCCAGATGTCCATTCTTCAGGTCCTCCTTAAATTTGGCAACATCGGTCCTAAAACAGTCGTTGGAAAGTGTGAAAGCCCACGGTCGGGTGCCCTCTGTCTCGCCTGCCTCGATCCTCGATTTGAGTTGTTGATGCTCAGGTGTACTGGGGAGCATTGAAACGAGCGTCATTTGCTGCTCAGCTGACAGGCTGGTCCACGCAGCATCTGAAAGAAGCATGCGATGCATGTCTGCTTTACCGAGGCGACTAGTAGAGTTTGTGGTGATGTAGACAGGGTCAAAGACCTTGCTGGTGGGTTTTGTCAGTGGGGTTACCTTGGCAGATGGATGCTCTTCAGGATCTCCGAAGCGCTCTGGAGGGTTCCTGTTACGTGTGCTGGTGCGTCCTGGTGGAGCTGTGGCTCTCTTCGGCACAGCCCTCTTCTTTGCTTTGGTCTTCTTAGGTACTTCTTCCTCGATTTCCTGTCCGTGATCATCGGTATCTTCCATTCGCCCTCCTTGAGAATCTGCGTTCGAAGCCGATGCTCCAAAGGTTGCTGGCTCGTCTGGCACATCGCGTTGCCTGCGCTTTCTTCCTTCCGGTGTCTTAGCCGTGGATCTTTTCGAGTCTGTCTTTTTCTTGAGGTTGGCGTTCTCATCGGTCCCATCTTCGGCAAGAGTATGTTTGCATTTCACCTGTCAATTGTAAGCCAAGCGATACCCATCGAGAGCTGTCTGGCACTTACTTTGCGACTTTTGCAAGCCTCACAAGCGCGACGACGACGAGAGGTGGCGTTTGATTTCTTCGGCGCCTTCGATGATTCTGTTTTCGATATGTGTGTTGGAGCTGCTAACTCAGCTGGTGCGGCCGTGGCCTGGGTTTCGGGTCTGACGGGGGACTCGGCGCTTTCTGATGCATCGTGGCCGTTGTCGTCCGCGTTGAGGTGTGTTTGTGCTTCTGTCTGGGTTGGCGACTTTGTGACCGACATAACCACGTCGACCTTGGGGGTTCTCGCAACCTTCTTAGGCGCAGGTGATGTATCCTCATCTGCGATATCTGTTCGGTTACGCTTTGACGCTCGCTCAGTTCCACGGTCCGAAATATGGCTAGATGCTGGTGCTGCGGTGAGTACGTCTGGTTGTATCTTTGTGGAAAATTCGGACAGATCGTCACCATCCAAGTCAGATCGTGAGTGTTTGGGGTCTGGAAATGGCTGTCGGACCGTAGAACTTGGCGTAACAGATCTGGCCGAAGCATGCAGACTTCCAGGTGCGGAGGGGAGAGTGGAGGTTTCCAGAGCTGCTTGATCCAAGGTGGGTTTCATTTCGGCTGTAGAGATAGTCAAGACGGACGTTTCTTGAAGCGGTGTTTGGTTGCTGGTGTATATGAACGAAGGGTTGTGTAGCTGATAATCACTGAGCACGGAATTTGCTCCGTTTGACATCCTGTCTTTGTCAGTCGAAACATCGATCATAATGAGCGCAACAAAGGCGAGATTTAATGGCGAATTGCGCCTTGACTGCCCACTTAGACAAGTTTCCATTGAGAAACGTGGGCAGGGCCACAGGACAAAGGACGTCCAGATGATACGTGAAGTACGAGGTGTACGCTCAGCCGTGTCGACGAGCGTTGAGGTGAAGAGCGCATACGTACCGTGCAGGCTGAGACAGGGCGATTGGTGGCCAAGAGCTGGAGCTGGATGCCCTACTTTGAGGACTAAACCCACCTCAAAAGAGGGCAGTCGCAGCTAACGTAGGTGACACCGATCGTGACGCGGGAAAGACAGCAACAAGACAAAGCTCGGTGATATGTAAATTCTTGATCACCAATTGATCACAGAAAGCTCAAAGCTAGTACGCGCTTGCAGATGGGACAGAGAGAGGCGTGGATTGTAAAGGTGAGTGTCGAACAAACGCGTGGTTGGACGCGCCAAGTCACGTTGTCTTCAGCATCGAGTTTGCTTCTCGCGCGCGCACTTCATTGCTGTAGCGCTTCACTCGAACTAAAAGCTCGGAACGGGTGAAAGTTCGAGTTGCAGCAGAACATCACGAATCTCGCGATGAATGATGTCGAGGTGGGTCGAGTGTTGATGTGTTGATATTGATGGTCCGTTCGCGAACCTCCGCATCGTCACCCTGGCTGGCCTAGAAGCATTGCAGCCAGCTTGAACCTCGACACGTAGCCTCAACACCACCACCTTTGCACGTTTAAGGCCGACAGTTGGCTTGTTCTGCGCGCAGAAGATCGCTTCCACGCCCCTACACTTAACTCTCGCTTGCCCCACAGTCATGATCAAGCACACAATTATTTCGCGACTCGACGGTAGGAGACCAAAGAGGTAGACGTCATTGTTTGGGCAAAGTGCTGACAAGCTGCAGGCCTGATCCTGACCGCTTCGGTCGATGATGGCCAAGAAGACGCAGAATTCAGTGAGGTCAAGGGCAAGGTCAAGCTCGTCCAGCGCCGTCTGAATCGCAACTCAGAGCCGCAAGCCAGCATCGAAAGCGGATCCTACACATATCAGTCCGTCACCGCGCCTCCCACACCGAAGCGTCGGACGCTGACATGTGATACAGCTACCTCATTAGCGGCGACCTCTGCTTTCTCTGCATATGCGACCGCTCCTATCCCCGCAAGCTCGCCTTCACGTATCTCTCAGATCTCTCGCAGGAGTTCACCACCATCTACCAGCCACAACAGTACCTCTCACCGTCATGCCGGCCATACGCATTCGTAGAGTTCGACACCTTCATCCAGCGCACGAAGAAGACATACCAAGACTCGCGGGCAACACAGAATCTCGACAAACTCAACGATGAGTTGAAGGACGTAACAAAGGTTATGACAAAGAACATCGAGGATTTGCTGTACAGAGGCGACAGCTTAGAACGCATGGGAGACATCTCAAGCAGGCTAAGGGAAGACAGCAGGAAATATAAGAAGGCGGCAGTAAGGATTAATTGGGAGCTTCTGCTGAAGCAGGTGAGTGAAAACGATCGAGGTCCGCCAGAGCATGGAGCACGATGCTAACGAGATGGTAGTATGGTCCGATTGGAGGTCTTGCGTTCATTGTCATCGTGTTCATATGGTGGAGATTTTTCTAGACGCGTTCACGCACCAATACGCTGCAGCCATCCCCGAGTCGGTACACTTCTACGTTCCAAGCGCCGCCGGCGTCAGAGCGGAGCTCATTGATGATTCAAGCTATGGTTGATGATGAATATACCCAGTTCCATATCTTGTAACATGCAATCTACAGCAAGCAACATAATTCGAAATTTGACGGATCATTCGATGCGGTAGACCAATCCATCACCAAAGGTGGTCTTCACGGGGCGTCTTTTGTCGTTGTCAGTCGATTTGCACCTGTCTCTACGGAGCACACGTCACTGGTTATATGATCTATCGCAAGCCGCAAGTCGGGATGACACTAAGGGATCGCCCATTCTCTAATTCTAGTTTACTCATCATTCAGTGCTCACAGCTTGGCGAATCGACTGTCCGACTTGATAGCGGGTCCTTCACTGTTTCTAATATTATGGAACCGCGGTTAGGAAAGAGAGCTTGACGGGCAACCGTTCTGCGTTCAAGCGGCTAAGAGTCATCTTCCAGCACCGCTTCAACGGTCTTCATGATCTTAAGCAGTTCCTCATCCATGAAAGGTTTGCCGACAACTTGGATATGTGCTGGCATGCCTTCAGCCGTTTCGGGGTCATCTAGTTCGTATCAGCCCTGAGTCTCCGATTCGAAGGCCAAGGAAACTTACAAGCCGGTTCGTACGTAATATTGTCCTTCAAGAACGCTACATCAGCTTCTTTGTTCGCCTTCCCGTGCGGCAGTACACCCGCAGGGTAATCCAACAGGTTCACCAATGCGGTGTATATCGGTAATCCGTACGTGTCATGCTTAGGCGCTACCGCCTGATATGCTGGCATCAAAATGGCATCCAACTCCTCTCCAGTCACCAAGTCATGATACTTTTTTAACACCCCCGCTCTCTGTATGTTCATCTCCCACAAGGCGCCCAGACTCGGTTTCCATTCCTTCAGCTCCGGCCACCCGCTAATCTTCAAACTCGGGATTGGATCCTCACCGCTCGCTTGGATGTGTTGAAATGGTACACCTGACGGATCGAGCATAAAGTACTTCCACGCCAGCTCGACATCGGCGTACATGTCCCCAATCTTGTCATCGAGCAGAACCATAGTGTGACCAGCAGCCTTCAAACTCATGGCCGCAGAGTGCAACGCGCGCGCGATTGGTGGGTGCAAAGGGCGCGAAGGCGTACTGCGAATGAGTCCAAATTTCAACTTCCTGTCCTTAATCCCAGCATCTACGATCCGCCACGGAATGTTTAGCGCCATAGGATCTAGCAGCCACGGTCGCGCCTGTACAACCGAACGCAGAAATAATTCGTAATCCCGTATCGAGCGCCCACACGGTCCTATTGCCGGTACAATCTGCCCCGGACTTCCTAGACGTCCTGGCGGCGCACCGCCCGCAAAAGGGACCCTCGATGCCGTAGGCTTGATGCTACTTATCCCGCAGCAGAGCGCGGGAATTCGGTTCGAGCCTGCAATGTCGGTGGCGACGCCCAGCACGCTTCCCTTCATCGCAAGCAGCGCGCCCTCACCACCTGTACTGCCGCCCGCCGTGCGAGATAGATTATGGGGGTTCAAGGTGCGTCCAAAGATGTTGTTGTGGCTGTCTGCCGTCATCATGGTTTGCGGGAGGTTAGTCTTCACGTAGAACACGGCACCGAGGTCGAAGAGGATCTGTACCACGGCCGAATTGGTGGTCGCGGGCGGGTGAGCAATGAAGGAGACATAGCCGATTGTGCTCTGGACGCCTTTCACGTTGAACGAGTCTTTGAGCGAGATGGGGAGGCCGTGCAGCGGACCGAGGGTTTTACCCGTCTTCTCGAGATGTGAATCACATTGGTGGGCTCGCGCGAGAGCCTCCGAGAACATAATTTCCGTCAGGCAATTCGTGGTTTGATGAGCGATGGCAGCGCGCTTGCAGAAAGCCGTCACAACGTCCACGCTGGTCAGCTTGCCGCTGGCCATTCGCTGGACCAGTTCAGTGGCATCGTAGTTCTCCGTGATGTCCAGCTCTTGCTGCCTCAGGATGCCGCATGTCCGTGGTACGTCTAGCACGCTGGTGGCATTCGTCTCGATATATTGCGAGACTTGTTCGAGGGGAAGAAGCCATTCTTGGGGGATCTTTTTGAAGGTTGAGACGCGTTTTGAGAGAGCGAGTTGCTTCCAGTCTGCTGCTTTGACGGTGGGCGGTGGATTTGACATGGTATCTGCAGTGTAGTGTTCTCGTAGACTACACTCCAAAAGTTCGAGACAAATGTACAGAAGACCACGGGAAAGCTGTTGTCTATAGAACTGATTTGATCATGTAGCAGAGGTATCCCATTCCATCCCGTGTAAGCAAAGACCCGGACAGTAGGCACTCCGCATTATGCACGGAGTGATGTGGGGAGTGTGTGGAGAGCCGACGTTGCTCGGAACAGGCCTGCATGTATCTACCGACATTGAGGGGTACATGCATACTTATGCAACAATGCCATCACAAGCAGCGATAACATTCTGGTAGGTCAACATGCTTTTGTGAGCTGCTCTCTCACCAGCTATATACAACTGTTCGCCATACACGTGGACCTCTTTCAGCAGTGTTTGGTTCGTCGGTCTCGCATGCAGCCAGCCTGGTCGAACACAACACTAGCACCATCATTGCCATTACCGATCTACCCAGGCAGCAAGACTAAAGGCGCCTATGTAAAGACTCAGAAGTTTGCCGTGATGCCAAACCCTTCCAGTACCGGATCGAACAATCCCCTTCGATGGCATGTTACAACACAATCTCGGTACATATGGACACATCGATCGTTCTCGGCCATTTGCAGCTGCTCTATGAGTGGTTCTCCGTAGGTGTAACGACAGATACAAGAGATGGACTGCCACTCGTGCGCGTGTGTGCTTTGATGTTGGTGCTCCAGTCGTAATGACAACAATTGTATTGTCCTAAGATCTACTCGGTGGGCCCGGTTTAGTAAGAGTCGAGGGAAAGGCTTGGAAGGAAGTCCCGCAATAATGCTTGAAGAGTGCTGCAACTCCTACAGAGAAAACGACTCGTATTGATCCAGGGGTCTCGTCATGCCGATAATGCAATACACTTGTAAATGCATTCAGTCTCGCCTCTTCTCAGCTTTATATGGTGACCTGCTCCGAGAGTCGTGCCTCCGTCGGCGGTCTTTCGAGCGGGACCGTGATCGAGTTCGTTCCTCATCCGGTTTGCGTTCTCTTCGGGTTTCAGTACGATCATCACGTCGTCTGTGTTCGCGGCTTCGTGATCGGTGCCTGCGCTTGTCGCGCTCTCGGTCGCCATTCCTCCGCCTATCGCGGGACCCTGAGCGGTCTCGATGTCTATGGCGGCGATCTCGATCCTGAGAGCGAGTCCTCGAGCGATGCCGTCTGCGCCTTTCACGATCGCCATCGTCTCTGTGTTGCCTCGACCGCTCCTTCTTGTCCCTCCTCTTGGATTTGTCCTCATCTTCGCCCTGTGTTGCCTTTGCTTCGATTGCATCCTTCACATCGGCATCGTGCGCCCTTTCGCCCAATGGTGTCAAGTTGGCATTGTTTCGTTCTGGCACCGGCAAGCCCATAGCTGCGAGCATAGCGTCCTCCTCAGCCTCTTTCAGCTTGCGCTTCTCTTCCTTGATGCGCGCAGCCTCGGCTTCCTTGGATTCGGTGTCGCCTTTTGCATACCAGCTGAGATCTCGGTTCTGTTGCCAGCGCCCAACTGGCGCCATCAGCGAGTGGCCCAAGTAGTTCTCGCGCTGCGCGTCGTTCTTGACATCCTCCCATTTGAACTCGTTGCGGCCGCCGCTGTACCGTGTTAGCGGGCTCCTATCGTGCCAGTATAACAGTACTTGCCGGCTGCCCTCCTTGCGCACTGTTTGTAGTAGATCCATTGTGGAGAGTTTCGCGGTGCAAATGAACGAGTGATCTGGAATGGAAAGTTGCGGCGAGATGACGGAGGTGCCTGCCTCGGTGGAGCTTGGACCATCGAGCTCTTCCCCACGACTCGAAGCCATGCTTTCTCCTCAACACCACACATCCAGGAACCGACCTCAAGATGCCGGCCATAATACCACCCCTCGACGAGCAGGAGTATGCCGACCCGCAGATGCCTCTTGCGCATCTCGACAGCGACAACAACATCATCTTCTATCACATGAACTCGCCGTTCTTTGAGCCAAACAGCAACAATAGCGCCGTGTACTCGACTGCACAAGGTCACCCCAATGGCATGCAACTCCTCAATGACCGCCCTACTTACGAGGCAGAGCTACGCAAATACAACTCTGGATTGCAGTTTATCGTAGCCGGCGAACCAAAAGCCGAGGGACAGCCCTGGCTCATACAACGGCAGCATAAGGTCGAGAACAGAGAGACGGGCAATCCGGAGACGGTAGTCGAGGGCAATTATTATACGCAAGGAACAAGACTTCTCATGGCGCCCAGTCTGTTGGATGTTGTGCAGGCACGCCTGCTGACTGTCTCAACGCGAATGCAACAGATGGCCGAGCTGTCCAAGAACATGTCGCACTGGTCGCCAGCGACAGGCCACACGTACATGCCACCTTCCTATGATTCTGTCAAGGTCTCCACTGCTGTTAGTCGCATTGGTAGCCCTGCGCTCGCGCCCACAGACCCTGATGCGTCCGCCTCGCAATCGCAGACAAAAGACGCAACAGCAGCTATCGACCCGACCGCATCCACCACTCAGTTCTCAGACGATCTTTTCATGCACTCTTTGAACCTGACACACGCCTATGGAGACGAGTACATGGACGAGAATCCACTACTGGGCGAACCTGGCGCCTTTGTTTTTACGAACTCGAAGAGTCATGTTGACGCACGCAACAAAGCTCAGGAGCAGGCCAGTCAGGCTTCGCAAGCTTCTCAACCTACCATTAAAACCGACACTCAGCCTACAAGTGTTGCGCCGTCAGTCGTAGCAACGCCAAAGGGTATCGCAACGCCCATGGCTTTGGATGCACCAAGCAGGAAAGGCAGTGTGGCCGGTCTGCCAAAGGAGGAAAGAAGGAAAAGGAGGAAGAGCAAAGGACTAACAAGTCCTACAACACCGGCTGGTCCTGGATTGTAGGCAAGCCCATGGAACGCGCTTAGCTGTTCGCCTTTTGCGTTTGATCACTATGATACCCAATACTACTCTTCCATCTTCCAAAAGCAGGCCCATGCGCAGACTACCGTGAGATCAAGCGATACACAGGGAGACTTATGATTGACGGTTTGTTCCTTCTTTCTAGCTGAGCTGGCAAGACTAGTGCTATGGTTGTTGCGCCTCTCAGCCTCGCGTCCAGCTAAGCGCTGAGCGCAAGCGCTTTCGATGAGGCTGCATATCAGGCCGGTGGCAGTGTTCAGGCAGTCAAGTCTCCACAAAGAAGGGACTACAGAGTCTTAAATCGTCCAGCCTTCAGTATTGTTCACTTCTGTACGATCCCCTGCGCCATTCGATATTTTTGCACGGTCCTTCACGAACTATGAAGAACGGCAGGCTATGACTGCAGACTCGGAAGGATTTGAGGTGCACAATGCGAATGAATCAGGTCGAGGGGCACTTTGACAATTACTTTCGGCATCAGTGGCTTTGATCTTCACTCTTTTACAGTAGATCAAGCCTGTACTTGTGAGAGCGGTGATGGAAGACCTGCTGAATATTAGAAGGGGGTTGTGGTAGTTGGTAGTGTGAGGCGTTTGTACTGCGGCTCGAATGATACGCAACACATGCGCCGAGAAGTCGATATAGCGACCGGAAAGACATTAAAAACACGAGCTGACCATTTCGATTGGTTTTTAGACTGTCTTCTTGAGACCCCTTAGCACAGCCCAAACTCGTTCAGGTTCTGGCTTGAAGGAGCGAGGCTGTGTGCTGGTCGCATACATTGGCTCCCTAAGCGCTATGTGTGAGGCTGCAGATCGGGCCAGTGGCAGTGCTTAGGCAAACTCAGATGATAAATACACAAGGCTGGCGCACATTAAGACTTTGACGACCACATCACCGTTTTTCACACTACGTTCTTACATACGACTTCCAAGTTCCCGTAATCAGGACACAAATGAACCATCTATCTCGAAAGGCTTTGGGGACGGGGGTTTTAAATTCAGATGGAGGGGAAATACCGCTTAGAGTTCTATCAAAAGCTAACATTGAAGCTGATTTGGAAGGTCAGGATACGGGTGGTCGTTCTCGCAATAAGCTTTCAGTCTCGATATTTGGCTGTCTTTCTAAGCTTTGCTTGGGAGTGCGGCGACACACCGATCTACAGGTCATTCTCGACCACTACAATCAGCTCACTACGATAGCTACAGGATGTAGGGCCGGGGGACCTGTGGCAGGACAGTGCGTTTTCCTCTGCATTCATAAAGATGGGGAGTCATACGCCATCCAAATCCCATGCTACCGTCCTAGAGCGAAGCGTCGTGTTTTCATGGCAACAAAAGATCCGAGAACTGGAAAAAGAACCTGCACGTATAAGGACAATCTGGATACCGAGATGGTCAACGAGAGCGACTCCATGATTTATAATAGGCTCAATGAGGCTTGTTTTCGACACCAAGGGAGTTGGAAAAGATGGGTACCCTTTTATGGCATTATTGTTGCTCAAGAAGTGAAGGTTCGTTTACTTGTCTGGTCTTTGTCGAGCCATGCTAACAAAAGTCCACAGATTGTGTTAACTAGTGCTCGGAAAACCGCTGGTCCCTTGCCCGTCCATGTTCATCATCTCGATGTGGATGATATCCGTCGAAAACTCAACCACACAACCATATTGCAAGATCCCGAGGACCTGTGCTGGTCAAAGGATGGGCATAACCAATCTTGCCAGATTGGGATGGACGAATACGGCGAGCTTTGCATCCAAGATCAGATTATAAAGGCGGAGGAGCGGAAAGAGTACCTTCTTGACTTACCTTTACTCAAGGAATATATGCAAGATCCCTGGTCTGCTACTGCTCACACCAAAGAGGGTCGTTCGACCTTGGAAGGCCTGGCTCAAGAGAGTATGGTGATTAACTACAGGTAAGTTTTCATATCTATGTGCAGACTTGATTGCTGAGATTAAAGGAAAGTGAACTCGAGGATGCCAAGCGGACAGATGAGCTTCCAGCAATAGAAGTCGTTCTGGGATGGCAGATCAAGCGATTGGTCTCTTTTCTGCCCCGCGTATGGCTTGTACTTGCCGTCATCTGGATAGTTGTGGTCATTTCTGGTCTTCTGTTCAGGGATTGGAGCTTATCGGTAGGGATTGGGCAGCTTGTGGCAGCTTCGGTGGGAGTAATGTTCGCAATGGTGAAGCTTTGAAAAAGGTCGTTCTTTTTATGTGGCCATCGATTACCTTGTGTTCGGATGAAGGACTCGGATGGGCCAGATTTTACATGCCAGTTCAAGGTTCTTGTAGTGATGACTCGCCAGGGAGTAGAAGGCAAGGAAAGCAAACCTGATCGGAAAAGAAGGATGTATAAGCTCGATGCTCTAGCTCGGACCTACGTTACCAAAATTTGTAATCTGGCTTCTTGTTGCGAGACGTTTCAAAGGATTCGGCACCAAACATTTAAAACGAACAACTAACTCAGATAAAGACATAGTTACGCTAACCGGGTATTTGCTGGAACCACTGTGACCATGAACGCCTAAAATGCCTCCAAATCAGATCTGGCTATGCTAGACTATACCTTCGACACCAACAGTACTCTTAGCGCCCTCGGCGTCGTGGGTCTCGATAGGCCTCGTACATGTTACCGCCCTTGCCCGCATTTTCTTGCCTCTCCACACGCATACCTATTCCGCCCATAGATACATCAGTACTTTGCCGTCGAGCCTCCGAGTGCTGAGCAAAGCTGACTTTTCTCCTCTTCAGTACCTCGTTCGGAACAGTGCCCGCTGCTTCAGAGTATCTCCGCTTGTCTTGGTGTGGATGATCTTGCTGTAGCTTTGTGCTCTCTGGTGTTGGTGTGTCGATATCGCCATATTTCTTCTTGAGAGTATCGAGGCTTATCTTGTAGGCGTCGTTGACAGGTTCGCCCTTGGCTTCAGCAGCAGCCCTCATATCGTTCCATATCTTCTCTTCGGCCTGAACAGCATCACGTAACTCTTGGTAAATCGCTGCTACCTCCTCGTTCGGTGGCTCTCGAAGCTTGCTAGGCACGATCTTGTGAGGGCCACCGAGCGGTAGCAAAGCAACCTCGCCATCATTTCTATCAGCATAGATGCCTTGCGGATTTTGTTGTACAAGCTTAGGACCTGCTACATGCGTAAACAGCCCAATACCGTGGACTGTTGGTATGGTGTACGGAGGTTCAGGCCTGCAGCAGAGTTTGATTATGTCGCTATCGATGCGGACTTGGCGCGCGGCTTGGGTATCGGGAGACAGCGGGTTGGTGCCCATGGTTGGGAGCTCTGGTAAAGCTATCACCACCCCGCGGAGTACACAAACAGAGCGCGTCGTCGCGTCGTCCCCTGGGTCGATAAGCGACCCGCTAGTGCGGCGCTAAGATCGATTGACATCACGGCGTCATCACGAAATCATGTGGCTGCCGTTCACTCCACACTGGGAAGGCTGGATACCGATTGACTGTTACACTGACATCAGGGCGACTGCTATTGGATGCGCGCGTCATGACGGGGTCCTCTTGGTGTATGCCAGATTCGATGGGGTCCAGCGACATGCCTGTTCTTGTGAGATTTAAGCTGACCCGTACCTCCAATCATGCAATCTTCGAAGTTACTAAGACCTACTCTTTCTTTGAGAAGCACAGCTACACAAACATTAAACCTGCGAGCCTTTGCAACTCGTCTATCGTTGCGACTTTACTCTACTGAGAACACAGACCGCCTCAAAGCACCCGTCTCACAGAAATCCCAAATACCTGGTATGGAGGCCATCAAGAACACCATCTCCGAGAACCTCGGAAAGATCATCCCTGGAAACGAGATGGCATCACCAGAGAATCAATTCTCGCTCGACGCCGTTCCAGATTTGACTGGCAAGGTTGCCGTTGTCACTGGCGGTTCAGAAGGCATTGGCTATGGCTGCACACATACCCTGCTCTCCAAGAACATCAAGAAGCTCTTCATCCTTTCCAAGGCTGATGACATCTCCGCTGACGCTATTAATGCCATCAAAGAGGAGATGGGCGAGGACAAGGCCAAACGTGTAGTATGGATGAAGTGTGACCTTTCAGATTGGGAAGAGACCGGTCGCACAGCTTTCAAGATCGCCGAGCAGACAGACAGACTTGACATTCTGATTAACAATGCCGCACGCGGAATCATGACATACCAGCTTGCCAAGAATGGTGTCGACCTACACATGGCAACGAACCATTTCGGCCACGTTGTACTTACCTCGCATCTGCTCCCCATCCTCAAGGAGACAGCAAACAATGGCGACAAGGTCCGCATTGTATGCACATCATCGAACCTTCACGAGCAAACACCCAGCGACACGCAATTCGCCTCTGTCGACGAGCTCAATACCGACCTCGGCGCACAGCCGCAGTACGGACGCTCTAAGCTCGCAGCACTTTTGTACGCAAAGTACCTCAACCGTCATCTCACCTCTCAACACCCCAATATCCTCGCCAACGCCATCCACCCTGGTATCGTCGAGACTAGACAGTCCACGGAGCACATTCACGAGGCGTTCCCGCTTGGTGGATACGCAATGAGTGTAGGCCTTGCGCCGTTCAAGAAGACTCAGTTCGAGGGCGCGGTATCAACCATGTACGCTGCGACGACGACTGAGAAGAGCGGTCAGTACATCTGCCCGCCTGCGACTGTAGAAAAGGGCAGTGACAAGGCAAACGACGTCGAGCTCGGCGAGAGGCTTATGGACTTGACGTGGAAGGTCGTCAAGGAGAAGACGAAGAGTCAGAGTGCCGACAAAGGCTGTCCATTCAAGGAGTCGTAAAGTATAGACTGAAGGCATTGCAGAGATTAGTGTAAAATCACTCATATCTCACATCAACTTTGCAATACCCTGCATGCTTTGCGATGCTGATTCCTTGTCCACGTACTACATAGACTCATCAATATAGAGCTGGAAACCCCTTTTAACATGGGCACTGCTCGTTGTAGTGGCTTGCACAAAACTAAAACGCCTGGTGATGGTCGCTATACAGCCTCACAATAAGCCCACCATTGCCTGAACCATTGAAGTTTTCGATCGTTGCAGAAGAACCGGAAACACAAGTATTGACTACAATAAGATTTACGATGACCAGAGGAGCAGCCGTAACGCAGTTGTCGTTTTTGGACGGAAACTGCATGGAATAGAATAGTACGCCTTAACGCCGTTTACAACAAGCGTGGGCAGGAGGATCGAGCATCGCCAGACATATCGAAGAGGGGACTTAAACCGGACGAGCAGTGACGGCAAGCTAACTATCACAGCCAGTGAGTCGTATCCGTTACGGCGACGGCTCACTGCCAGAACGCTCGAGAGCAGGCATGACCTGCACCTGGTGAACTCTGGGAACGCGTTTAGCAGCATGTTGCAGCGCCTTGCGGTGTCGATTCAGAGCCCTCAACTCCTGGTCCTCGTCATGATCAGAAGACCCACAGGGGCCGGATGTTGTCTTGATGGTGCGGAGGCTCAGTAATGTGCCAGCGGTCTCCATGTTGTGCAAGACTTCGAGGAGTGTGCCTGCGATTGAGAGTTCATTGCATAATGCTAGCTCTAACCGCAGGAGAGATGGTGGAAGTGACAAGATCAGGGAAGCTGGGGTCTTGTAGGCGAGCAGTGGACAGCTATTATCGAGGCTGCGTCCGCATATTTGACGAGGATGCAGATGATTATGGCTGATAACCAACGTCCTCAGAGCTGTTAACTGGGAGAGGTGGTTTACGTCCTGGCATATTCGGAACATAGCAGTCTCCATGTTAAAGAGGGTAAGATGTTTCAGCGTACTCTGGTGGCTCGCGAGAAGAACAGAGATTAGACTGGCCAAGTCGTAATGCCTGATGAGCTCGGAGCGGATGGGATCGAGTGAGTATTCGAAAGTATCGAGTTTTCGACACGTCGGAATTGCCTCCTCCGAATCATCCGTGGCGACCTGACAGTCCACGAAGTGGAGGGATTTTACAGACAATTGAGCCTCAAGGAACTGGAAGGTCAAAGCTGTTATATCCATGTTAGTGAATACAAGCACTTTCAAGGTTGGAAACTGGATGAAGTCACAACATTTGCGTGTTAAGGGTCCGCCCAGATTGTCGAGTTTGAGTGTGTGGATCCTAGGCCACAGGTCATGCATATTAGTCTGATCCAGCCAGTTTAACAGCTTTTTGACCTCTAGAGTGTCTATTTGTCGCGTGACACGCAGAAGAAAGCGCCCAAGGTCTTCCACTTTGCCCTTTTTGAATTTCGACTTCCAGGTCTTAGCTTCGCACATTGTGGCACTCTCCAGCACCCGTACGACCGACACGTACTGTGCAAGTCTTCGGCCTTTAACGGGAGATGCGGTAAAGGGGTAATAATGTCCACGAACCTTAAGACTCTTGAAATTAGATCCATGTTTCACAAGCTTGTCCACGAGTGGATCCTCTGTGCTCTCAATGACCACGTTTGGTACAGGTACTTTAGTGTCGTGCGCAAGAGCAAATAATAGTGCCATTACTCTTTGGGTGGTCTTGTCAGAGAATTCAATGATGCGGTTGTTAACTAGGACCTCGAAAGCGCAAGGGCGAATGTTACGCGACACCCGGGTCAGGGCTGACAAACTCAGGGAGTCGCTGATCAGGTATCGACAGACTTCGAGCATGAGCTCATGAGGAAGCGTGTCCAGACTCATTATGGAAAGCGGGGCAAATGGGAGGAAGATAAGCTAGAACTCTAGATTGGGAGCTGCAGAAAGGTCAGCAGAGATGATGGGTTAAAGAGAACTCCAACTTACAATGTTTTGGTGCGTCAGACTCTACCACTGCGATTTAAAATAACAGGATGAGATCTGATCTAGCTCAGAAAGTGGTTACTACATGCTCGGCTCACGATAAGGTAAGGATGCATACTCAGGCTGCTCAGAAGTTTGGAAGCAAGGTTGCGAAGCAGTCAATGGAGACGTGTCGGACAAAGCCATGTAAGGAAGGGAGGCACAAAGACAGGTCAGCAGGCTAAGCACCCTTTCTCTTCCTTCTCGGAAAGAGTAGTGAAGGAGAAAAATCTGTGTTATGAGAAAGGGGAACAAAGAAAGGCCAGCGAGCTAGGAACCTATTCTTACTGGTGGCAGTGAAGTCGAACTGTTAGTCTGCCAATACATATATTCATCTGAAATGCCGAATGCGTTATGAAGCTTGCTGCAATCGATATCAGACGGGGAACGTGGTACGTATCGTAGCGTCAAGCAAACAACTTCCAGGGCTAGCATCAAAGAAACGCCCAGTCGGAGTATGGGCCCAAGTATCAGCCTTAATTTTCTATGTCGGGGCGTCGAATACCATCTCAAGATCGAAAGACGATAACCAAGATCCTAAATGTATGTAGCTGAGTCTACGAGACTGAAGTTCGAACAGAGGTGGTTGGGGTGGGCGAGCTCTAGCCGCATTCAGAGGGTCTCTTGAACCGTCACCTCGACTTGATAGTAGTTTACGGTCTCAAGGCAAGAACAAGTGAAGAAAACAAGCAAGACAAGGTATATGATTCCCACGTAAAAAAACCTTAAGTTATACAAACTCATCCGTTACGCCAACGCTATGCACACTCCCCCAGACACCCTCGAAGCCAACTTTCAAGACCCGGCCCCCCAACCTAGTCCATATGTCTCGGAAACTCATCCTCCAGTCCAATCGTAACCTTAACGTTCATACTGCCCAGTTCCTGGATGAGCAGCTTAGCCGCATACGGCATCGTGATGCGCCGGACTGCTTTTTCGCTTTCGCAGAGTTTGCAATAGCCTGAGTAGCCCATCTGGCCGCCTGCGAGTAGTCAGTAACTGTCGGATTTCGTTAGGGTGGGAGGAATGGGGGCGGGACGTACACTTTTCGCAAACATCGACGTCATGGGCGTCAGAACTGATCATCAGGCGCTCGAGCAGCAACTGGCTCGCGCCGTAGGCGATGAGGCAATCGCGTTCCATTTCACCAAGACGCAGACCACCGGAGCGGGCTCGACCTTCTGTTGGCTGGCGGGTGAGGATGGCGCGAGGCCCGCGGGCGCGGGAGTGCATTTTGTCCTGGACCATATGCTTGAGTTTCTGGTAGTAGATGGGGCCGAAGAAGGTGTAGAACTGGTGCGCCTCGCCCGTGATGCCGGATGTTAGGTAATCCTTGCCCGTGTAGGAAAAGCCGTTGCTGACTAGGATCTCGGACATGTCTTCGACTTTGCTTCCGCCGAATGCGGTACCGTATTCGAGTGTGCCGTTTAGTACACCGGCTTTTCCGGAGAGCAGCTCCATCATTTTCCCGACTGTCATACGCGATGGGAAACCGTGAGGGTTCATGATGATGTCTGGGCAGATACCCGCGTCGTTGAAGGGCATATCTTCTTGTTGGACAATAAGACCTGTTGTTCCTTTCTGGCCGTGGCGAGACGAGAATTTGTCGCCGAGCTCGGGGCGTCGTGTCTGTCGCATCAGTAGCTTGATGAGCGTGGTTCCGGCTTCGTTCTCGGTGATGCATGCTTTGTCGATGTATGAGCAGTCAGGCAGCTTATAACGCTCGGGCTTGTCTTTGTACTGGTTCGAGGCGGGGCCCGCAGTGTCGGTAGGAATGGACTTGAGGAGGTAGGCATCTCCAGCTTCTAGGCGGGCGCCGACCTGGGCAATCCCGTCTGCGCCGATGGCTTGGTGTTCCTGCTTGTTTGTGTCGAGGGCGCCGGCATTGATGCGATCTGATGTGCCGTTGGCGTAGGTTTTGAGGGGTGTGACGTGCTTCTTCATGACTTGACAGCGACCGAAACCGCGGTCACAGGAGGCTTTGTTTAGAATGAGCGCATCTTCAATATCGTAACCCGAGTATGACATGACTGCGACAGTGGCGTTCTGACCAGCGGGAAGCTTGTCGTATTTGGTGAGTTCGATTGTTCTTGTCTTGACCATGGGTTGTTGAGGGTAGACCATCAGGTAGAGTAAGGTATCTATCCTGTTGAACTGGTTGTAGGCAATAGCACCGATAGCTTGTTTACCCATGGCACACTGGTAGGTGTTACGGGGCGACTGATTGTGATGTGGGTATGGGATAAGACCAGCAACGGCGCCAAGGATGGTAAAGGGTTCGATCTCGAGATGTGTGGTGTGCTGATTGATGTCCTTTTCAGACAGGGCGATATTGGTATCGTTTTCCTCGTTCGTATCCAGATACTCCACAAGCCCTCGTGTCAGGAAGTCCTCAAACTCCATGGTACCCTTTCGCAGAGCCTTGAGGTATCGCGATGTGACTTTGGAGCGCTCGTTCTCCACGATGATCATTGGCCGACAAATACGACCTTCATCTGTAGCGATGTGGACTTCACAATGGTCGTGATCAATGTGGATGCTGGTGAACTCCGAAATGCGGCCCATTCGCCTGAGCTTTCGGAAACTGTTCAGGAAGCGCTTGGGCGTGTCAGTGACGGCGATCGGCGTACCGTTCAGGCACACAGAGTACACGCCTTCCGCGTGGATCTCCTCTCCAGTCTGTGAGCAGATATCTTCCGCGCCCAACAGGAAAACAATCTTGCGCACCGGCCCCTCATCGTCTTCAGTCGTTATGTGCGTCATCAGCGCTAAGTTCTTGACGAGACCACACGCCTCTCCTTCGGGCGTATCAGACGTACACAGCATGCCAAACTGGCTTGGCTGCAGCGCACGAGGTCCAGACACCTTTCGCGTCTTCTCAAACTGCGAACTGATTCTCGTCATCATACCCAGCGCAGCAATGTAACTCAGTCGACTGAGGACGTGCGTAACACCGGCCCTCTCCATCTTGAAACGCTTCAAACTCCAGTTTCCGGTGGCGATGGCACGCTCAATGCCCATAGTGATGTGGTTCTTGTGTACACTGAAATGCGAGAAAGCGTCGAATTCCTGTGCGCGGTTCTGCTTCTTCAAGACTTTGTCGATGCTGAGCTTGAAGTCGTGGTTGAAGCGCTTGAAGTGGTCTTCGAAGAGAAGGGACAACATCTGCCCAGAGAGTTCGAGACGCTTGTTTCCGACGTAATCACGATCGTCGACCAGCTTGGGGTCTTGCATCGCCATGAGGACTCTGCGTGCCATCAAGGCAACGTATAGAGCTTTTGGTCGATAGTTTGTGCCCACGACCGGAACGTGGGGCAGGATGACGTTGGATAAGCATTCAATGGCCTCGAGGTGGTAGTTACGCATGCGCGATGCGCCCAGTGGCTTCTTCGTCAACCGCACACGGTGTCCAATATACTCCAAAGCCTTCTCTTGCGTGTGGATTCCTTCTCTTGCACATGCCTCAAAGTTGATAGCGAAGCTGTCCTGGTACGCGCTGTCGTCTCCAGCCACCATAAGCAAGATCTCCTTGTCCGAGTGCACGCCCAACGCCTTCAGCGCAAACACAATGGGAACCTCCTCCGAAAGTGTGTTGTGCCTCAGGAACATGAGCCCCTTCTTCTGGATGACATAGGTCTTGGTGCGTCGTTCGTGCGTCGAACTCGTAACGCTAGCCTGCATGATTCCCTTCGCGCTCTCCACAATGACACGGTTCTTGTTCAGCTGCTCTTGGACCAAAATGACCTTCTCTTGCCCACGGGTGATGAAGTAGCCTCCAGGGTCCAGCGGACACTCCTCCATGACGGCCATTTCGCGATCGTTCTTGGCGGCCAGGACGCACTTGTTGCTCTTCAGCATGATGGGCATCCTCCCGATCTTGATGCCAGTTCGCTTGACTTTGGCATTACCTCGTGTGTAGACGATGTCGACGACGATGGGCGCAGCGTAGGTCATGTCTCTCAGGCGGCACTCGTTCGGGGTGATGGTACTGCGGTGGTGTTCAAGGTCATCTTCCTCCTGGCGGTTGGGCGACAGCACGCGGATGTCGGTATACTCGAGGAGAAACTTGGGGTCGAAGTCGCTGCGCACGAAGCGGTTGGCCTTGATGATCTTCTTGAGCTCGACGTCGACAAAGTGGTTGTACGAGTCGACGTGCTGCTTGACCAAGCCCTTGACCTTGAGGAAGGCGGGCAGCAGGTTCCACTTGTCGCGGGCGGTGTTGATGGGCTCGTCAAGGCGCTTGCCGTAGTAAAAGGGCTCGAGGAGGGCGGCGAATTCGTCTTTGGCCTGCGTGTTGAGGGGCGCCTTGCGCTTGCGCGTGGCTTCGGCGGACAGGGAGGCATTTGGGTTGAGGTCTGCGGGGGCGTGTCCGTCTGCAGCAGCGCTCTCAGCGCCCACGGGGCCTCCATTGCTTACGTCTACGTTCTGTACGCTGCCGTCTGCTGTTGCTTTCGCCCGTGCTGCCCCGCGCGGGGGAGCTTTGGGTGTAGCTTTTGGCGCTTCCTGCGCGCATGTTAGGGACGATGCTCTTCCTGTACGCTCGGTGCTTGTGCACGTGGTCCTACCTTCTTGCCCACCATTTCTGCGACCGCGAACGAAGAGACCTCGGTCGAGCACGTTGGAGGCGTCGAGGGGAAAAAAGTTAGCGCGACGGCAGCTGCGAGTCACGGCAGGGATCGCGGTGGGGATGCGTGGGCCAATCGCCATTGGAGGAAATCCGCCAGCAGCCCAGCGAGACGTCGAGGTGGGTGACCAGTGGCCATAAACCACACATCGGTATGCATGGCTCAGAAGACATGGCTATATACGACGACACGATAGAATGATCCAAGAGACGTGATTTGAACGAGGACAGTGTAGAAGGTCAAGATCTGGATATGCTGCCAACCCTGCGCCCGCTACTATGCTACCAAACGAACGACCTATGCAAGAAGAAGCTCTTCCAAACGCCATCATACACAAAAACTGGCACCGCTGATGCCTTTGGTCTCCCAGCACCAGCCAGATCCAACCACTGAAAGCTGCTCGCCACTAGAAAGCAGCCCCTCCGACCTCCGTCTCGCCATTCAAGTTTCGCAGCGACTGCTCTGCCAGATCAACGCGGAGCTGCGCCGTCTCGGCATCCTTCTCCAGCGCATCCCACTCCCTAAGCTTGGCCCTCTTCGCGTCTTCCTTCTTGTCGATAAGATCACGCAGCTTCCTAGCCTCATCTTCAAGTCGCAGGATCTTACTCTTGTCGTACACCTCAGGCGCCCTCTGGCCCCCTGGGATCTCCTTTGGCAGATCAGCAAGATGATCTCGGAAGCGCATGGTGCGTGGATACGTCGTCGCAGTCGAGTTGTTAGAGCCGCGGAATGTGGCTGAGAAGCTCGACGGCCCGCTAGCAGAGCCTCGGGGGCCTGAAGGAGGGCCGTCGTGGAAGCCACCGCGAAACCCACCACGGAAATCACCGCCGCCGCGAGGGCCAGCACCCCACGATCCCCGGCGTGGTGGGCCAGAGAAGTCGCGTGGTGCGTCGTATGGATAGCCGCCTCGTCCGCCGCCGCGAGGCCTGGTGGGCGCACTAAGCGCGGGATTGCCGCCCCGAGGGCCGGCTGGAGGTGCGGTCGGTGCCGAGCTTGCAGGCCCAGCTGGCGGCGAGATGGCTGGTGAAGGATAGCTACGGCTGGACGGCCCTGTAGGGGGTGCCCTTGGGAAGTCGCCGTCGCCGTTGCGGCGGGCAGACGAAGGTCCAGTAGGGGGTGCAAACTCCCTGTCGCGGTCGCCCCTAGGTCCGCGTGGAGGGCTGGCATCCCTTCTCCGCGGTGGGCTCCTGTCTCGCATCGGACTGGCCTCCCTGCGCCGAGGGGGTGACCGCTCCCTCTCGCGCTCGCGGAAGTTGTCACGAGGAGCTCTGCTGGGTTCTCGTTCGCGGAACGGCGACCGGGGCGCCGACACGGGCTCTCTGGCTGGTCTGTCGTCCACAAGAGCAGCCCTGCTTGGATGAACGGTCGGTCGAGGTGAGGACCTCCGTGAAGTCGCTGCAGACTGCACGCCTGAGGGTTCATTGGGGGTGAATGCAGGCCGGGCGGAAGGCGACCTGCGGCTTCGCCATGTGTCTGCTGTGTACGGGTCTGCGCGCTCGCGTCGCGGCGAGGGTGAGCGGCGGCGGAAGTCACGGTTGTCGCGCAGAGGAGGGGAAGTGCGTCGTGGACTGGGCTGGTTAGCAAAATGCGGCCTCTCTCCGACAGCGCTGGACGATGCATACCTGTTGATGCGCGAGCGCGGCTCGTCGTACCGAGTCGCTCTCACAGGTGAACGAACACCTCTGCTCCTAGCGGGCGAGGCTTCGCGTGTCCTGGGCGGCGGGGACCTGTCGCGCGGGCGCGGCGAGCGGATATACGAATCATAGCCGTCCCTCCTCAGGGGCGAGCGTGGACGGTCATTCCTGAAGTCGTCTCGGCGTGGAGAGAAGTTGCGGCGGGGCGGCGACCGCGGTCTGGCCCTCCAGTTGTCGTCTCGGCGCGGGCTGCGTGATCGTCTCCTGAAGGCTGGCGAGCGAGTCCGAGGCCGCGACGGGCGACTGTTGCCTCCCGGCGTGTATGTGTCGGCCGAGGCAAGACCACGGCGCGGCGGCGACGCTCTTCTCGGGGGCGGCGACGCTCTTCTTGGGGGAGGGGAGCTGCGACGCGGTGGTGATCGGCCTGCGCGGTAGCTGTCGACGCGAGGCCCTGGAGAGCGGCTTCTGGGACGGGGGGACCGCGGTCTGTACGTATTCGAGTACCGGTCATCTCTGCGCACCACGTCAGTTGCTGGCTCGAGGGTGCATGTGGCGTGCACTGAAGGGCGGAGCTGCTCTGTTGGCGCGCGTACGGTGCTGTCGGCTTGACAAACCTTCGATCTCGCTCTCTTTCGCGCTCTCGATCCATTTTCAAGGGCCACTCAGATGTTGGCTGCCGCACTTTCGAGCGGTGGTAATTAGCGAGTGAGATTCTTTTCGCTTCTGTGGCTTTAGAAAGTACGTCTGGTGCTTGGCGATTGTACGTGATCGAGGTGTGCAATGAAGTTGAATGTCGAAAGTTGAAAGTTCGAGCCAAGCCTTTGACACGCGAACATCGCTCTGCGTCACGTGTAAGCAAGCCGATCACGGGCTCTCAGCTGTCTTGGTAAAGCCAATGGCGATGTACTCGTTATTTTGAGCGTCGTCTCAAGCTTGTTATACCTTTGTCCCTTGCTTGTCGACGGTCTTGGTAATCACTAACTGCGGCGTCGAGGTTTGGGGGAGGCGGTGAATGGCCGTATATCGACTGGCTGCAATACGATGGACTGGTCTTTGCGCATCTCTCCAATCCATCCGTGTCACTTGAATCTTGAACCTTGATGCTGAAGTCCTAAATCCTGAATCCTGAATCCTGAATCTTCATCTCAAATCTTGAATCTTGAACCCAGAGTACGTCGCCATCCTCCGCCTTTCCTTCGCAACGTCCGCGCCCTCAGTATCAGCTCAATTGGGTGCGCAATCGTGACCACATCATCCAGTCAGAGCGTCTTCATCACTGTGAGCTCCATCTCCGTCTCGCTCAGCCGGCAAGACCGCACTTTCTGAAGCTCAACTCTGTTCATTGTGCACATTCTTGATGGCTGCCGTGCATAACGCCGTTTCCCAATGCTGGCAACGAGCCCTAGAATCATTTGGAACCCCATTAACGCCGGCTCTACGTTGAGCTTCCCCATCATGCAGCTGCAACTTCTTTCGTACAAAGATCCACCTCTTCCTTGTCCTTCTTCTTCTTCATCTTCATCCGCTTCTTCTCCTTCTTCTACCGCTTGCCACCGCGTTCTGATTCCCTCTTGACCCTCTTTCTGCTCTCAGATGCTATCATGTCGGCCAGGTCGTCTTGATCAATACTCTGCCACTGTCCTGCCGCTTCCGCTCGCTGCCTCGACTCGTATTCCTTCTTCAAAGCATCCTTGTCCAGCTTATCGCTATCTGCCAACTGGTCCACATCCACGGAAATGTCAACATCGCCGACTTTTCGTTTCCTCTGCGCCGCTCCAAGCTGGTCCCTCTTCGCTGCATCGAGATCGTAGGCGTGCTCGCCACCGAAGAAGCCCGTTGCCGATATGTTCTTCTCAGGAAGCACCTGGTATGCGCTTCGCGGTGCACCTGGCTCCTCCGTCTCGATGCCTTTGCGCTGCTTGCGGAGTGTGAATTCGCCACCAATGCTTTCTGTACCGCCAATCTCCGACGGCATGGCAGATGCAGCGCCTGTCATCGATGTCTGGATGCCACTTGCATCCTCCTCTTCGTCCTCCTCTTCTTCATCCTCTTCCTCCTCTTCATCGCTCTCTTCGTCCTCACTCTCACCTTCAGCGCGTAGTACGCCCCATGTGGTGCGCTCAACGGGCTCACCCTCGTGTGTAGGCTGCTGCTGCTCCTCGAGAACGCTGGTGCCATACAGGTCGCCACCAAACAATGGTCGACCAGCATCATCGGTTGGAGGCTTACCCCACTGGCCGGGCTGGAAACCCCAAGAGGCGCCTGGAGGAATAGGCGCATTGACACCAGGGATGCGCATATTAGGATAAGAAGGTGACGGGCCGAAACGTTGCATGTTGATAAGCCATGGCGGTGGGTGGCCAGGTGCCATGCCGAGGGCCTCTCTAAGCTCCTCACTCAATTCGCCGGGCTTGAGGTTCACGAGGTTGGTCTCGAATTCCTTTCCTTCGTAATATACCTCGCCGTACCGTGTCAACTCGGGCTTCGTCTGTCGTCGGAAGAAAGCGTCGTAGAGTTTCGAGTAATCAATGTCGAGTTTGCCGAGCTTTCCTTGCACGCGCTCACGCTGCTTTTGTCGCATGGTCATCTCTGCCTGCTTCTCAAGGACAGCATCTCGCATCTCGGCAATACCAGTCTCTTGAATAAACTTGGGCAGCGCGAAAGGCGGCTTCTCGATACCTCGCTTCGAGGAAAGGTACTCTCGTTTCAAAGACCAGTGAGTCGGTACAGGAATGACGTTCTTCGCTCCTTTGATGGCTATTAGGAGCTGCGGGTCCGAGGAAGACACGTCGGTCCATTCTACCAGCTCGGGTTTGGTGACCAATGACTTCAACTGAGCGACTGAGAGCTTGCTCATGGCCTTGCGCTGTTTCTTAGAGATCTTAGGTGTGCCATCCTCTTCTTCGCTAACATCGTCATTGTCGCTGTAATAGATCTCGGGCTTTTCCTCGTCCTTTGTAGCAACCTCTTCCTCCGTTCGTTCTCTGAACTTCTCGAAAATATCTTTGTACTGCTCGAACAGCGGGTTGTCCAGATCGTACTGATTCGCGATGTCGTCGACGTCAACCAAGTCCGCAGACTTCACCGCCTGTACATCGTTATTGGTGTCGCTTTCTGGTTCAGCGGATTCGCTCTCACGCGCAGAGTCGCCAGCTTCAGATGGTGTCTCCTGCGTATCTATTAGCATGGCAATGCAGAAGCAGTTTCCGGGTTTGGAAGAGCTCACAGAGCGCTGTGCCTTCTTCTTCGCGCGCCTATACGCGTTCTTGTTTGCCTGCTTCTTCCCTTTCGCTACAGCTGGCCCCGACATGCTGGCGTCTGCTGCGTGCACGGATATCTGGAAATGCGAGCCGCGAGGCGACTATTACACAATTGCGCAACGCCCGATGGCGTGAGATCGGTGGATTGTATATGAACAGCACTGAGTACTAGGCTTGCGCGTGGCGGCGATCGATGTGGAGGGCGTGCGCGCGATGGGGTTTAATCGCAGGTGGTGGAGGTGACGAGAAAGTTGTTCCGCTGAATGTTCGCGATGGCCGCTTACGTGATCCAACCTTCACCATACCTTGATGCAACACGCTGCATAGAAGCAATCACGATCATTCATGATCACTGATAGTACCTCAACTAGTATTTTAGATATCTAGAGGCACTTTTGGCTAATCAAATACTTACACACTAACACTACTTCTGCGACGATACCTCTGGTCACTCATCCTATAGAGTGACACGCGCGTGTGTTTAGCCCTCCTATAACATGAGACACAAACGCATGGCTGATGGCTTTTGCATACTTCAAAATTCAGGTTCGTACTTAATCGTGTTTTGATTCTTGTTTATGATCTGGCATCGCTGCATCTAAGTCCTGTCGCTGTCTTCGAACTTTACCTGCCAGAAACCACGGAAGTGCTTCTGCTGGCCGATCTCGTTAATTTCCTGGATTTCCTTAGGAGTGAGCTTGAAAGTGGCAACCCTCAGGTAGTCACTGAGTCTCTGCTCCTTCGACGAAGTCGTGATAGGCACGACATCCTGGTCGATGCACCACCTGAGGGAGATCTCGCCGGCGCTGACAGCATACTTCTTCGACAAAGCCGCAAAGTACCCGTCCAGAGGTCCTGGCGCGGCCTTTGTAGTTGCAGTGAGAGGGCCGTAAGCCGTTGTGGCGATGCCATGCTGCTTGTGCAGAGCCAGAAGCTCGGTACGCTGTAGGTAAGGATGGAACTCAATCTGATTACACGCTGGCACTACCTTGGAGGTCTTCAAGA
This sequence comes from Phoma sp. RAV-16-625, assembly GCA_004335185.1. Lineage (NCBI taxonomy): Eukaryota > Fungi > Ascomycota > Dothideomycetes > Pleosporales > Didymellaceae > Phoma > Phoma sp. RAV-16-625. The sequence goes on along the minus strand of SAUA01000061.1, from coordinate 120,582 downwards.
GGGCTCTCAGGTGGGAAGGAGCGTAGTTTGAAACGCCAATCGACTTCGCCAGACCTTTGGCTTGGATGGCCTCCATCTGTGCCCAGGCATTCTGAATGTCTTCGTCTGTTTGCGCGAACCATGGCTGGTGAATGAGATAGCTGCAATTGGTCAGTAGAGGTCACAGGAAATCTCCAAAGCATCCGTACAGGTCAACGTAGTCCAACTGTAACTTCTTCAGACTTGTTTGCAGAGCGCCCTCAATGTCGTGAACATTTGGCTTGTCGACTTTGCCTGTCACAAAGAGTTTCTTGCGCTCAACACCAGACTCTTTGATACCAGTTCCCAGTTCTTGTTCCGTCTTGTACACTATATTGATGTATCAGTAGATGATAGAGCTGCAAAGGAGGAGCTGTCGTGATGCGATTGAGGGTAAATTGAAACGTACTCTCTGCTCCATCGAGATGCGTGTACCCCAGTTTGATGGCCATCTTCACAGCATCGATGATGCTCTGGTCTATCTTAGACTCATCGCCGGTCTTGTACCATGCTGTGCCTGTGCCATAACCTAGCATGGGGATCGAAGCTCCATCGTTGAGCTTGAGGTTTGGAATGGTAAGGTCAAGCTTCGCCATTGTTATTGCAGTTTAGAATAGGTACTTGGTGAGGGGTAGAAATTGGGGTAAGTGATGATCCCGCAGGGTTATATACCGATACCGGCAAGGGTCGGAGCAATTGATAATGATAGATTGGCCAAGTATACGCAATGAGGGCTGGGACAACACCACTGGCGTTTACAAATGGCAGCAATGGAAGGCGCCGAAAGTGGGGTGCGAGAATGTTACGTCATCGCACGTCAAACCACTTAAGATCTCAAGTGACAACAAACCATTCAGTATTGACAGAATCTATGTGCTGTCCGAGTGAATTTAGATGCCATGGCCAATCAACGTGAAGCTTGCTCTCGTGCGTACGTTCAACATCTCTCATAACTGACTCTGCCAAGGTAGCGTTATCCTGAACAAATCTCTCGCCCGTTGAACCTGTATGGTACAACGTTTAGCTTTTGATAAGCGTGGGCAAAGAGAGCAGATTCTTATTATTCACAGTCCCTCACTGCCTCCGCCGACTCCAGACATGTAGCCTCGTCTTCGTCGCCTTGCTTGCTCGTTCCTGTAACCGGAAGAACTGGCCAGCTAGAGCGAACATCAGACTGATGTTATCTCTCGAGTTTCCCAACTCTGCTATCTGTAGCCAGAGTTCCATTGGTAGTCTCGCCAACAGCTCTGTAATCTCCCCGCGGAAAGTACGGTACTGGATGCTGTCGCGTATGATCCGTATGTACGTAGGTAATGTTAACTGAGGTATCAAACTATGACGGCGCAGCGTTGGAAACAAAGCTAGTGCGAACTGCATAGACGAGTTGACATCAAGATACTCCCATATCTCAAGCAGAAGTTCGGCTGGAAGACGATCAAAAGACGATACCCTTGACGAAGGCTGTTGAGATGTTGCTGGCACGCTAGTAGCAGAAGTCATGCTGGGCGCAAGTTGGGTCTGTTGTGACCAAACGGTTGCAGCGGCAATCCTTCTCAGACGTACAATTCGCCGCAATTGGGCGTGACTTTAGTCTGCATGTGGCCTCTCGCGAGGTTCTTCAACGACCGAGATTAGCCAACGATAGACGTGGCCTGAGATAAACCAGGCTGCAACAGCAACAGCTGTGATGTATATAGCAATCGGCACCAGAGAGCGAGGCAGGACGTTCAAGAGGAAGGGGTCAAGGACTGCGCTTGTTAGCCTATCAATTTTGTGTTGCAACGACACTGTGGCTTACTGATGTCTACGTCGACCAACGGTGGACGTTCCATCAACGAGCGGTTAGTCGAGTAGTACGACGCCGTTGCCTGGACCCTCAGGAACAGTACTGATTGGGCTCCTTCCAGCGTTCTCTGCGTGTCCAAGCTGCTCTTGAAATGTGGCTCTGCCAATTCTTCACTGTAGTTTGCGAGAGATGATATAAGCTCTGGAGTATCGAAGACTTGAGTGAGTGGGTAGGTGTCGAGCCAGAAGTCGGTTGGTGACTGTAGCGCGGTCAACATATGAAATCACCTGCAACATTTTTAAAGACTAGAGTAGAGAGACTCACAGTCGCTGGCCAGCATATGCGAACCTCGTACCTTCGACCCTCTTCTAGGCCACTCAGAAGGTACCAAGACTCGAGGCCGTGGGGCTTTGCTTGCGTGGGGAACTGCACCGGGAGCTGGGTGGGCAGGATAGGTTCAAGGTTCGACAGCGATGGCAGGCGCAAGTCGTCTAAGCTGGGTCGAACATCAGGCAACGTTACAGCGCTGGGACCGAGGAAGATTGTCTTCTCGACGTTGGCATTCACCGTCCAGGCCTGCTGTGACACGACGCAGAGTAGGGCAGCTGCGATGCGCATCTTAGGCGGACAGCACAGAATTATGAGGAAAAAGCGCGACACGGGCAATCACACACTCTCATGTGGGCCAGAGCAACATCATTGAGCGGCGCGCAGCTTTTCTCACGCGTATGTCGTCCTGTCCTGTTGATGGTGTTGTGGTTTGTCAACAGATTCTCGAAAGAGGGGCACGGGCCTAGTACCATACCAGCTAGCTCCTTCCGCGATAAACACACTAAATCTTCTACGGCGCCAGGTGCCAACAACACTCGACACACCGTCTCCGCTGCTCCCCACCCGCAGTTCCCGTCAAGCCCCTTCAGCTTCTGCGTAGAAGGCATCCAGCTACACCAATTCATACTCTCTCCATCCATCCATCATGAGAGAAGTCATCTCCCTCAACGGTATGAAACCCCCACACGCGCACGCGCCCTGACCGCCCCCGTCTCAGGCGGGACATCCTGGCGATATTTGTTGTTACTGACACCGCACGCGTCTAGTCGGCCAGGCCGGTTGCCAGATCGCAAACTCATGCTGGGAGGTACGTTGCACCCTCGCCGCACGCCGTCTGCAGCTCTCCGTCGCCCACAATGCGAAAAGGAGGGGGCAGCGGTGGTTGCCTTGACCGCCTTTGCGGGAATATGCTGACACAACACGACAGCTCTACTGCCTCGAGCACGGCATCCAGCCCGATGGCTACCTCACTGAAGAGCGCAAGGCCAAGAACGACGACCACGGCTTCAGCACCTTCTTCTCCGAGACTGGTACCGCTGCCTACATTCTGCCGGTTGCGCACCCCTTCTAACACATTGCAGGCCAGGGCAAGTACGTCCCACGCACCATCTACGCCGACTTGGAGCCCAACGTCGTCGATGAGGTCCGCACCGGCACCTACCGCTCGCTCTTCCACCCCGAGTACATGGTTACCGGCAAGGAGGATGCCTCGAACAACTACGCCCGCGGTCACTACACAGTCGGAAAGGAGCTCATCGACCAGGTCCTCGACAAGGTCCGCCGCGTCGCCGACAACTGCTCCGGTCTGCAAGGTTTCCTCGTCTTCCACTCGTTCGGTGGAGGAACAGGTTCCGGTTTCGGTGCCCTTCTGATGGAGCGTCTGTCTGTCGACTACGGCAAGAAGTGCAAGCTCGAGTTCTGTGTCTACCCTGCGCCGCAGGTCGCCACCTCGGTTGTCGAGCCCTACAACTCCATTCTCACAACCCACACCACCCTGGAGCACTCTGACTGCTCCTTCATGGTGGACAACGAGGCCATTTACGACATTTGCCGCAGGAACCTTGGCATCGAGCGCCCCAACTACGAGAACCTGAACCGTCTCATCGCTCAGGGTATGTCCAAGCTCCACATATTTCGATTCATGAGCTAATTGATTGAACAGTCGTCTCCTCCATCACTGCCTCGCTCCGCTTCGACGGTTCCCTTAACGTCGACCTGAACGAGTTCCAGACCAACCTGGTCCCCTACCCCCGTATCCACTTCCCTCTCGTGGCCTACGCTCCCGTTGTCTCCGCTGCCAAGGCCGCCCACGAGGCCAACTCGGTCATGGAGATCACCAACGCCTGCTTCGAGCCTAACAACCAGATGGTCAAGTGCGACCCTCGCAACGGCAAGTACATGGCCACCTGCCTGCTCTACCGTGGCGACGTCGTCCCCAAGGACACCCACGCCGCCATTGCCCACCTCAAGACCAAGCGCACCATCCAGTTCGTCGATTGGTGCCCCACTGGTTTCAAGATCGGTATCTGCTACCAGCCACCCCAGAACGTCCCCAACGGCGACCTTGCTGGCGTCAACCGCGCCGTCTGCATGTTGTCCAACACCACAGCTATCAGCGAGGCCTGGTCCGCTCTGTCGCACAAGTTCGATCTCATGTACTCCAAGCGCGCCTTCGTCCACTGGTACGTCGGTGAGGGTATGGAGGAGGGTGAGTTCTCTGAAGCTCGCGAAGATCTCGCTGCGCTTGAAAGAGATTACGAGGAGGTCGCTGCCGACTCTCTCGAGGGTGACGATGGTGTTGAGGCTGAGTACTAAGCGTTTCTGCGCTGAGCGCAGCTGCGTTGTGAAAAGCAGTTCGGTTCTGCATCGCTACCTTTGGTTGTTCGTGTCGGAGCTACGCTTTTGAAGCAATACCGCAATTTGGCGATGGCGAGCAAAGGAGTTTTGTGGGACTGCTAGCTTACATATCAAAGCGTTTTGGGATGGATTATCCTCTTTCTCTGTTACTACTCTCTTACTAATGCACGATAAATTGCTTCAACCGTGTTCAGCCGTGAAGAATGTGCATTGTGAAAGCTCGCGTGTTGGAAGTTTGGTTTGGCTGGTATCAAGCTGAACAAATTGGATACACATTCTCGCTTCATGTAAGCCCTCAAGCACGCACCATCTGAGAGCCGCCGATGAGCCGTCTCTGCGCACTACATAACTCTTCTAATCAATGCTGGATACACAATTCTTAAGTTAGAACTTTGAATTTTTTCAGAGTCGCTAGGAGGTATCTAAGAAATATACAGATAGATCTCTGTAAAAGATCATAGCTTCGTGTAGTCAGTAGCAACTGGTGCTGGTATATAAGCGTGAATGCCAGATGACTTGTCGGCGACTCTCAGATGGTGTACCCATCGTCAACGTCCTCATCTTCTCTCCCTGCAGCCCTCTTCTCGGCAAGTTCTCTGATCTTCTCCCCGAGCACATCCCTCCCATATCGACCCGCGACTTTACCAGCAAGATCCAGCATCTTGCCATTTGCATCACGCATCAGACTCACAATCTCCAATGCTTTCATGCCGTGATCCTCGCCCGCCAGGCACTCGACGCCGAGAAGCTGCAGCAGGGCACGATCAATAGCAACTTCCAGATTAGTGAGATCCTGTTTCTGAGAGGACGAGGGCCGGGTGTGGGATAACGTCGAGGAGAGCTGAGCATGCAGCGTGCTGGACAAGATGAAAGCCTGTTCGTGCTCCTGCTGCTTGCTTTCGTTCTTCTTCCTCCGAGCACCCGCTTCGTCGTCTCCGTCGTCGTCATCGCTCAGGTCCTCGGTGTCGAGGGCTCCCATCTGCTTCTTGCGGTCTATGGAGCTCGAGAGGGGAATCTCGAAGCCGAATTCGCTTAGGTGCGGCACGGGTGCTGATGGGTACTTTTCCTTGCCCTTGATGATCATGCAGTGGAATTTCGAGGCGCCGTTACTATCCTGCGCCACGCCGACGGGCCAGTACGATTCCTCTTTACCGCCGGTCGCGAGGCGCGACAGGCATTTTGTGTCGAGCATTGGTACCCAGCGTGCTTGCCCGTTTGATCTCCAGTTCAGCAGGGTTAGCAGCACGCCTGACGAGTCGTAAATGTATGGGTCTCCTGACGCAGAGAAGAATACAGAATCGAGGGTTGTGTTTGGTGGGAGCGCAAGGATGTCTGAGTCTTGGTAGATGGTGTCGTGTTTGATGTTCTCGATTGTGTACAGCAGCTGGGTGGAGAGATCGGACTGGATGGGTCCGTTGCCGATGGTGAGGATGTAATCGCGCCACGCAGCGCAGGTCACGGCGGGTGAGGACTTTTGGCGATAGACCCGGATGGGCAGGCCAAAGAGAGAGTAGATGCGAATGTAGTTCGTGCTGGTTGTTACGCAGACGTACGAGTCGGATAAGGCGACGGCCGTTACTGACTCGCCAGCAGGCAGGTTGGTGCGCCAGTCTGTTCGTGTCGTCCATGTCTCGTGTGGGCGGTAATAGATCATTGCCGGGTTCCCGTCGCCAGCACTGTTGGGCTGGCATGCGAACAAGGTTCCGTTCTCGTTGAGACATGCCTTGTCGTAGAGAAAGATGTCTGTGAAGTGGAAGTTGCGGAAAGTGTGCTGATCGTAGAAGTTTACAGTGACGGTGTGGTGCCGCCCCTCTTGTGAAACTGTTTCGACATGGCCAGTCAATGAGCAACAGAGCAGTCTTCGATTGCCTCTCCAGGGTGTGCTACCAGGTTGGAAAGGTTCGTGAATCTGTGGACGGAACAGTGCACTGGTCGTGGCACGCTTCTTAGCCACAGGCTCAACACCGTTGAGGTGGTTACTCGTGCGCTTTCCGTGGCCGTTGACTGCTTGCACATAGCCTGCACCATCGTCATCCACGACGAAGTCTTCCATGTCCTCGTCGACATCGTCTCTTGCTTCATCGTCTCTGAAATCGGGGCCAAGCAGGTCATCCAGGGAGTCCGGTGTGCCATCTCGTTGCCGTGGTCGTCCAGGCAACTCTCTTGTTGTACCGTTCGCCTGAGGTGCAGGTGCTACTCCAGCTCGGCCTTCCGAAGGATCATGGAAGAATGGCGCCGATACGGTAGATTTGTTCAACAGTGAGAGGTGTTCCTCTGGCACAAAATCTGTGTGGATGAACAGTTCTCCCTCATTGTTTGTGTAGGATAGTATGTTCTCCGTAGGATGCCACACCATGGCAAGTATGGTTGCCTTGACATCGTCAAACGTCTTCAGCAGCTTTTGTGTCTTTGTATCCCATAGCTTGAGGTCCAGATCGTTGGAGGTTGTTGCTAAGAGGGCGCCGTTCGGTGACCACGCTACCGCTGTGATATCTGCTGTATGGCCCGTCTTGAAAACGCGCTGCCGTGCCCAATCCTTTGTCGACATGACTTGCACGTCACGAAGCGCGGTAGGTGTTGCAAAAGCCCTTCCATCAGGGTGCCACAGCACTTTCGAGCTGGATTCGGACTCTGTCTCCAGGCTTTTGATCATGCCGTCCACCTTCTTGATCATCTCGGGCTCGTTCTCGTTGAGGCTGTACACGTAGATGTTGCCGTCGGTGCAGGAGACAGCGAGATGCTCGCCCTTCTTATCGAATGACACATGTTTAACCGCGCGTGGCTGATCGCGTAGTGTACGAACTTTGGTCATGTCCTTTGTGTTCACGATGTTTACCGAGAGCTCACTGAGCTTGTCAGCTTCATCCTCACGCTTTGGGGGCCTCAACGTACTCGCTCGCAACAGCAATCCAATTCCCATCCGGACTCAAGGCTACATCTCGTACGGGCAGTGTGGTCCTGACAAGGATTTCCTCGAACTTGTTTCCATCCAGCGAGTACTTGCTCACTGTGCCGTCCTCTGAACCAGTGATGAAGAAGCCATTCTACGATTCCTGTCAGCGGGTTGGGAAGTATCATGGGTGCAACAGTACGCACTCCAGCCACAACTGCCGCATTATTCTCTTGACAGTCGTCTACGGTGATCGGCTCGTCGTCCGACCCGGTTGTGAAGACACGGCAGTAGTTGTCGACTCCGGCTGTAATGAGTTTCTTTCCATTTGGCGTATAGGCGAGGTAGGTTGCGCCGGGAGCATCTGGCTCGAATCAGTAAGATGCAATGCATGAAGTGGGAAGTGGATAGACGTACGAGCCTGCCGGCTGCGCAGTCGTTGTTCTGAGGCCATGTTTGTGCAAAGTGGTGAATGCTGCGCCAGACCTGGCACGACGCGTGCGAGAGACGCGACCCGCGTTGAGTGCTGGAAAAGTGGGGCTCTTGAATCACGCTAAAGGCCTGTGCAGCTTGTAGCATTTAGCATTTGCGAAGTAGCATTCAGCATCGAGGATTTAGCATCTTAACATCCAGCATTCGGCCTCGAAATCAGATCCAGCACACGAGAACGACCACCAACAGCTTTTTTACGCTGTCGTCTCAAGTCGACCATCTCGTGTATCCATATGCCTACTGATAGCCTTGCCCAGCATGTTCTCATGCATTGAGCAAGACGTAAGATAGACCAAACTCAGGCGTACGGGGTACGCTCACTGTGTGCTTGTGTGCCGCCAGAACCATTCTCCATGCAGTGTCACTATCTTGTGCCTTGTATCGCGGCACTTGACCGCCGACGCTTGAGGGGCGTTCACCCGCTTCTTGCCTGTGTCGACCAAGGTCAGATGCACGACTCATGCTATATGTGCTACGGTATAGCTTACCATGCATGCGTCCAGTGCTCGGGTGGACCGGGTGAACGTGTCCGAAACAAAGCTGTGAGCAAAAGTAACCAGTCGAGTGGTCAGGTCCTCGTTCGGCGGATTGCCTGGCCACTCAGAAGCGCCCAAGCCGTGATGCTTCGTGCAGTGGACCAGAACGGGCGAGATGACCGAGTTATAATTAGCACGCTTTCAGCTGCGGATGTGCCCCCAAATGTGCCCGAACGAGTAAACCAGACAGCGTCGAGCCGCCGTAACATTGCAAATTACCTCTCAACCACACGCTTTCTTGTCTGCATATACGCCTACACCAACGCGCCGTCGCAGCGACTCTGCCGCGACCTTTCTTCAGGTCTTCGTACCGCGGCGACAGCGCTGGGCGCATCGCATCCTATCGTTTGACGGTCTTGCGCTGGATCCGCGACCCTGATACTGCACTGTACCGTGTTGCGCTCAATCCCATATCGAGTGTATCGCACTGCGCTCTCGATACGCGACTGCGGTTCACAGGCCATACAGGTCGCGGATGGAGCGCTGAAGGGCCCAAGCAGCCTCTGTAATATCTAAACAATGCAAGTCGACTACGGCGACGGGCCAGATTCGAACCATAGCCTTCATCTTACAGCCAACTACGAGCACGCCGGATTTCGGCACCAACCCGCTGGTGTACCAGCAATTGATCCGGGCCTCGAGCAGAGCACAGGTGCCAACCGCAATGGACATGCGCCCATGTCGGTCATCTCCCATGCTGCCCCAAACCACCTGCTTCAGCCCGACAATGCCTCGCTCAGCAGCGCGCACCTCGCCCACGGCTTCTATGGAGACATGGCGCGCAACTCACAGCCCCCTTCGACGCCCTCGAATGCCTCGCCGCGCTACTCCGCCGCAGTGACGCCTGCCAGCCAGTCCAAGCACGCAGCCCCCAGCTATGCGCCAGACGATCGCGCGCTCCCCTCGCAGGACGTAGCCAACGAGACCATCGACGACGCTTTTGCCAGCTTCATCTTGTACTGCAACCCTAGCTTCGCCCTCTCCACAGACACCTCCGAATTGGTGAAGCTGTTTCGAACACCACCGAAGAGCGACGGAAACGCTTTCAGCACATGGACCTTGTTCGAGCTGATAGGCAAGTTCAGCACAGGAGAGATTAAGACCTGGACGCAGTTAGCTTTGGATCTCGGCGTATCACCGCCAGACACGGACAAGGGACAGAGCACGCAGAAAGTCCAGCAGTACTCCGTGAGGTTGAAGGTAAGGACACTTTCACTTGCATTTGTTATTCCACACTGTGTGACTGGGGTGCGTGTCAATTTGCACGGCTGCTTGATCTCGTCTTGCTGCTAGGTCGTATCTGCTCACCCCTTTGCTTTCGAGTCAGTGTCTGGATGGAGTTATGCGCCTCAGGTATGCGGCGCAGCCAATGCTCGTCTATCACTTCCTGCTCATTTGCAATGTATCACGCGTCGCGCACATTACCCCATTGGCAGTTAGCTGTCATGCGGGATACATTTCTCTTCCATACATACCGATGCATGATATCTTTGGGCGCAACTCGATCATATACTGACTCTCGGCAGCGATGGATGCGCGCCATGCACATTGATGCTTTCTTTGAGTATCTGCTCGACAAACAGCACCCCTACTATCTTCAGATACCTCCCCTCCACGACCCTTTTCCAGAAGATGGCCGTGACGGCGTACCACTGGAGGAAGACCTGGCTATTCGAGCACTTGACCCAAAGTTCAAACCCAAGCGTGGTAGACGCAAAGCTGATGATGCTGACGAAGAGCTGGAAGCTGAACTTGACACACCTGCTCGCAAGCGGCCGCAACTAGATACCTCTATACCTTTTGGCAATGCACTGCAGCCGCAGTCAGCGTACCCTACCAGCGCTCACCCCGACCACATGGGCGGATTTCTCACGCCACACGATCCATGGACAGCTGCATCTGCCATCACTCCTGCTTCTGCTCTGAATGCTTCGCATCGCCTGAAGCATCAGGAAAACTTGACGCCGTACTCAGCGTCACCTTTGTCTGGCGGACAGCAGATTCGCTGGCGACTCAACAGCCAGGAGCCTGCAACGCCCCATCCCCTATCGGCTGTCACACCATCGTCTGCGCACCACTTCTTCGACGAGCCCCAGTCAGCAGTGGCCCCTTCCAGCGCAAGACCACGCGCACGAAGACGTCATGGCCCAGCTGTTTCATCAGCTTGGTCGGCTAGTAGTACGACCCCTGGTGGAAAGCCACGAGGTCGGCCACCTAGCAATCGATCCACTCGAGACGGACCATTTGTCACCTTTCCAGTCAATCCAAGCAGAGAAGGCACGCCCGTAGATATACAGAGACACTCGGGTGCTTTGACACCCATAATAGAGCGAACACAATCTGGATCGCCAGGACCGGAGCCTGTCTTCCGGTTTCCACCAACACCTGCGTCGGCACTTCCACCCTCGACGGGAGAGTCGCCAGTCATCAGTGCTGGTGGTACTCAAAGACAACGTCTGAGCCTACAGGTACCGCAGAACATTGGAAATCCTGTGCGATTGATCACCCCTACTGTGCTTGTCAATGGTGAAGAAGATCCGACCCCGAGCACCGCCGCTGCATCATCTGCCGTCAGCTTTGGTTCTGAACGAAGCTTCTCTGCACATTCTTTCAGCGGAAACAGTCATCTCAACTTCCACGGTCACTTCACTCCAGTAGAGACTCCAGCTCGACCACAGCCACCGCCCCGGTCACAAAGTGAAGTGACAATGTCAACGTCAACGCCCGCACTCCCATCGATCTCTCTTGACACACTCAATCGTGCTTTAGCTGCCGAACTCATCCGTGCGCCACTCACGGGTCGACGTAAGCGTCTACGGGGTAACGAAGCGAAGCACCTGGCATCATCGATACTTCTCCCACTGTATGCAAAGCCTTCCGCTAGACACACTTCACCAGCGAAGATGATGAGTAATCAGGTACTGGGCATCGCCATCAGCAGCTGTCTTGGACTATCCAACGCAGCAGGTATCGGTTCTGGCGGTCCAAGCGGTGGTGTCAAGAGAGTCGAATGCGCACGTTTCCGCATAGGGGGCGATGGGTACGAAAGTCCAATCGAAGACAACGAAGATGATGTGGAGAGCATCAATGGCTCTGTGATGGTCAAGGAGACATTTGACGTCTTCTTCGCTGTGTCTTTCGGCGGGTTGTCTGGCGAGTGGACTGCTAAAGGTCTGCACGCTACAGCTGAAGACATGGAACACGGAAATACGACAGCAGGCGTGCAGGAGGCAGACTGCGCAGAACCTGGCCAACATGCAACAGCGGCCTGGAAGACAAAGTTCCAAGACGCACAAAGAAAGTTGTGGGAGAGTCAGGAGGAAGTCAAGAACCTGAAAGAGAAGATCCTAGAGGCTGTGTTGTAGGCTGGATGGTTGCTGTTGGACGTGCAGCGTAAGTATAAGAGATGGAGTTTAGCGCTTGTTTCTGGCTTGGTCTCGCTATATACCCCCCAATGTTTCGACTCCTTTGGTACACGGTTTCTAGTAGCTCATGTGAGCGTATATAGTCTTGTTCGTGTTATGTACTAGTTATAGGCTTGTCTGGACAAGCTCAACACGACTGCTATCGACTCTGAGTATCATGACGAGTGAGCTCTGTCATCTTCGTCTGCTGTCGCTATCATGCCTCACGCCCCTTCTTGCGCAGCTATTGCAGGCTCGTCCTTCTCCCATGGCTTTCTCCTCTTTGGCTTCTCAGGCTGTGTGCCTTGCCCCTCCAAGATTGTATTCGGTATCTCTTTGATGCCGGGGACAGGCTGCCCACTCGTGATGAGCTCTACAATGTGGGCGAACGAGGTAGGATATGGCGCCGGGGGTTCACTGGGGTTCGTGGGCGCTGGCAGCACACCACTGGGCGCGTCGTAGGTAGTTTCGGTGAAGTCTAGCGGCTGCACGCCATTTGTCTGTGGCGGAGGTCGACCACGGGCGTCACGATAGGCTTTGTACGCTTCAAAGTCGACAGCAGTATTGTACTTTCTTTGCACAGTCAGCACCGCGAGCCACACATACAGTCCAGCAATCTACACACCTGGCATAGTAGAAGCAACGCGCTCGCAAGGCTAGCTCGGCGGCTTGCTCAGGCGAGCTGTTGCTGCCGAGGATGGCACTCAGACCAGCCTGAAACTCGACATCGTCGTCCCAGTTGTATCTCTCAAGAGCCTCGTATGTGTCGTGCAGCCCTGCAGAAGCGCCGGCGTCAGCCTCAGCTCCATCTCCGGCTCCAGCTCCAGCAGCAGCGGCGCTCATCGCAATCAGCCTCGGGGGTACACGAGATGTGGGGTAAAGGCGACGCGGGCTCCGAAGCTCGAAGCTCGCTCGCTAACGCAGACGCCAAGCGCTTGTCTTACCAGCCCCACGATCGCTCCTTCTCTTCCCACACAAGCTCTTCTCTCTCACACCACAACCACCCCCCAACAACTCTTCTTCACGACTACCGTACGACTTCCCTTACTTCTCCTTCCTTTATTGAGCTTCACTTCATCTCTTACACGTGTTTTGATACCCCCCCTCCGCCGCCATGTCCGAGTTCATCGGGTCAGTCGCAGCTGGTTCCATCACGCTGGAGCTCCCGCTGACGTGCCACGCGTAGTTCTCGCATATCGCTCATCTCCAAGAGCGATATCCGGTTAGTAAGCACCCATTGAGGAGCCATTGAGCGCACACACTTACCCGTCGCAGCTATGTCGGCACCCTTGTTGAGATCAACTCCGAAGCCTCCACAGTCTCGTTAGACAATGTGTGCTCCTTTGGCACTGAGGGTCGCAAGGGCGGCAAGGACGAGTACCCGCCGTCAGATGTCATCTATGAACAGATTGTCTTCAGAGGCAGCGATGTGAAGGACCTCCGCATCGAGGAGCAGATCAAGGAGAAGGCTCCTCCTGCCATGCCTCAGGACCCGGCCATTATCGGAGTAAGTCTATACCACGCACCCCCCAACCTTCTGGTCCAGTGATGTAAAATTTTCGGATGTAAATCATTTATACCACCGAGAGCGCAAAACCATGTGGATATTTTCCGTTGCCTTCCTTCTGAGTACCTTCTTTACAAGCCACCTATTGTTCAGCTTCTGCATAGCACTTTGGCTGACATCGTGGTTGCAATAGGTACAACAGGGACAGTCACGTCAGGACGTGCCACAGGACCAACAGCGCCAGCAACAAGGGCCTCCGAACTTCCCACAGCAAGGCCAGTTCCCACCTGGCGGCTACCCTCCTTTCGGCCCTGGTGGCCCGGGTCCATATGGGAGAGGCTTTCCCCCTCAGGGTGGCTTTCCCGGCGGTCCAGGACCCTTCCCCGGAGGCCCTGGTGGATTCGGAATGCCTCCATACGGACCACCACCTCCAGGCTGGTTCCCCCCGGGGCAGGGATTCAACGGCCCTCCGGGTCCATTCCCTCCCAACATGCCCATGGGTCCTCCTGGCTTCCAGAACCAGAGCCAGCCTCCGGCTGGCCCTCGTGGTGCTGCGCCAGTCGGTGCCCCTGTAAAGGATGAGCAGTCGCCTGCGCAGCCTAAGGTCGCTGAGGCTGATGGTTCTGCCAAGCCTGCAGAGCCAAAGGCAGACGCAAAGCAGGCTGGAAAAGCCCCTGCACCCACAGCTGCGGCCAAGCAGCCTCCTCCACCGCCCGTTGAGACCAAGCCCGATGTTTCGGCTGCTCTTGCGCCGCCGCACGCCCAGCCTACACAGCAGGGCGGTGCGCAGAAAGCGCAAGGCGGACCAAAGGGGGGTCGTATCATCCCAGCTGTACCAATCGCCAGCCCGAATGTAAGCAAGTCAGGTCCTCGCGCGCAGCAGCAGGCTCCTGCTCCTGCAGCACAGCCCCAGCAGCCTACCGGTGCAGCTGCTCAACAGAACAACGCGACCCAATTGGCCACTGCTGCCGTTGCTGAGGCTATGGCCAAGCTCAACATGCAGAACCGTGGTCAGGCACAGGCACCTGCATCTGATCCCCTGAACAATCTTGCGCAGAAGGTGGAAGGTATGCGTGAGCGTGAACAGCATGCCCGACAACCCCGAAACCCTGGAGCTGGTGCCGGCTTCGGTGGCCGAGGTGGTAGAGGCGGTCGAGGTGGTCGAGGCGGTGCCCACCACCAACAGCAATCTCAGCCACAGCAGAAGATGGAAGTGCCCACTACCGATTACGACTTCGACGCTGCGAACGCCAAGTTCAATAAGCAGGACATGGTCAAGGAAGCTATTGCCTCAGGGTCCCCACTTGGCGAAGGTGTACCGCCTACTATTGAAGCGATCTCGAACGGACAAAATGGCGCCACCGAAGCTGCAGACGACGTGGTCATTCCTGGTGCTTCATACAACAAGAGCTCCAGCTTCTTTGACAATATCTCTTCAGAACTGAAGGACCGGGAAGAGGCTGCCAGCCGCCGTGGCCAGGAGTTTCGCTCCGCTGAGCGAAACAAGAACATGGAGACTTTCGGTCAGGGCAGTGTCGATGGCTACCGCGGTGGCTACCGAGGCCGTGGAAGGGGCCGTGGACGCGGACGTGGAGGCTTCGGCTTCCGGGGCGGTCGCGGTGCACCCCGCGGTGGCGCAGCGTTCGACCAGCCCGCTGCACAGTGAGTCGAACGGCCTACCGAGTGGTGTTCGTTCCTAGTGATGCATATCTCATGCATCTTTGGTATATGGACTGGCTTTTTTGCTATGCGTTTGGCTTTGACCAAATATCTCCTTAGTCACCTTGATATCTTGCGTCTACTTGAGCGACTTGTACGAGTACTTTCACACAGTCACTGCCCTATGGGCTTGGTCTTTGGAGTTTCTTGGATCAGTGCATGAGCTCGAGGCCATGCGAACGGGATATAAGGATCAGGCACGAACGAATATCATGACACAGTCATGAGAACGATGAACAATATCAAACAATGAAAAACGAGGCCGGATATCTCGCGTCCTCTGTCAG
Organism: Phoma sp. RAV-16-625; assembly: GCA_004335185.1. NCBI lineage: Eukaryota > Fungi > Ascomycota > Dothideomycetes > Pleosporales > Didymellaceae > Phoma > Phoma sp. RAV-16-625. Next base: position 105,255 of record SAUA01000061.1, on the reverse strand, counting down.
TCTTACCATCTCAATTGCTGTCCTCAACTATTGCATGCAAATTAGCTGTAGTCATTGCACTCCAGCACGCCGTTACTCCTGCAAAAGCTTTTCCTAGAAGCACACGAAAAGATGTTGTATGCCAAGTATCAGGGAGTCTATAAAGCACACTTGAATTGCCAAACAGTCTTCCAACTAGCAACTCTGCGTACTTGCCCGATACTGACATCAGCATCCATGTCAACTACCCACCCCATCTTCTCGATCACTACATCACTACATCCCGATATCCCCTTTCCCTAATGCTTGCCCCTTTAGCAGACTCGATCATCTTGTGTCCACTCCGTCATCACCGCTCTGCTTCGAAGGGGAGCGTGGACGCGTAGTTGGAAGCGTAAGGAGATGGTGTTGGTTTGGCATGCTTGCGCATGTGTATGGGAGTTGAGCATAGTGTCTATTAGTCCGTTCTCGCAAGAAGCGAACAGGTTTCGTCCGAGGTTTCTGGTGCTTGTTTTTGCCTCTCTTCTACTTCGTTCTACCTCCACACCGCCTATCAAGAGTTTGTCCTCAGCTTGCTGCCAGATATGGACTATTACGTAGTACGGTTTCTGGTGCTGGGGTCTTGAGATGTGGGGTGCAGCGTGCGAGCAGATTCAGATGTGGACGGTGGTGACGATGCGCATGGGAAGGTGTGGAGAAGGAGAGGAAATGCCACCTGTGAGTCTTTTGACAAGTACTGATGCTGGTTGTGCGGGTGTTGTGTTGTGCGAGTGGTGTCGACTCATGTGTATTGTGTAGCATCCGCGAACTCGAACTCAAAATCAGCGGAAAACAGAGGATCGTGAATCCGAGCACGACTGCATTGAATGAGACCTTCACAGGCTGTATTTGTGCTCTTGTGAGTGTTGTGGTGGTGCATGATGGAGTCTCGATCTGACATCACTCCACGACCAAACGCTCATATGAAGTCTAACGCTCTTTCAAAGCAATGTAAAACAAATCCCTGGGACTCAAGCTTGACCCCCAAACCCGGAAATAACACATCACCAGCTCGACTGAAATGAAAGCAAGATCAAACCCAACGACTTTCCACCGCCAGAACCCACAAGTGCCCCAACACAGACTGTGCCACTCACACCGCACGCGCACAGCAAATGACCATAAGCACAAGCGGGAGATTACCCAACGGTCCAGATTCTCCGATCGTCACTGGCAACCAGCCTTATAGATCCGGCCATAAGATTTCTGAAATTGAGATGGACATGAGAATTCCCAGCGGAGGACCATGTCGCTGCGCTGCTGCTGCTTGCTTCGGTCGCCGGCGAATCCGACAAGCTAACCAGCATCTACCCAGGAAACCTAGGAAACGAATAATTACTGTGTACGCCAGTCGCGTGCACAAATGCATGGAGCAATTGTGCAACACCAGACCCAACCTCACAGCGGTGCGGACTCCGGCCTGCGCACAATACGACACGACACGACGTCGTAGTGGAAGTGAGTTTGCGCATCGTTACCGTATTCCTGATGGCTCAGCTCGTGCTCGAGGGCCTGGCGCTGGGCTTCTTTGATTTTGGCAGGAGCTATCGAATCGGGCTGGCTTGGCTTGTGCAATACGACGTCGTGCATGGGCCGCGGTTGCTTAGGCGTCTGGTGCTTTTCATTTCCGCAGCCGCCCGGGGGGCTGCTGGTCAGGGGTGCTGGGGTCGCCCTCATTGCTCGAGATGGGCCAATTTTGTTGATTCATCGGTGTGGTTCTGTTCAGGTACTGGACTGTTGGATGGGTTCTACGATTGCTCATTTGTTCGTAGATGATGAAAGATGGCCACGACGTCACACATGTTGTCACAGAGCGAGTGAACTGCAAATTGGAATCGTAATTCGTGAATAGTCAATTGCAGCGTAATGCTGCCCCTAAAAGGTGAACAAGAAACGTACAACCAACGTACGATACAAGTGAAGAAGTGAAGTTTGCCCAGCGCCAGCCATGCGAGCTATTCCCAAGCCAAGATGATGCCTCCAACTCCCCCGGAAATCTCATCTCCACGGTGCGTGGGTCGCTTACGCGACATCGCAGCACCAGATACCGGCGTGCAGAGCGCAGCCGATCTTGGAGTAGTTGTCGGAGGTGAGGATTTCGGCGTGGCCGGTCTGGCCGTTGTAGGCCCAGCCGTCGGACTGCGAGGAGCAGACACCGTCGAGACCGGGGAGGGTGGGGATCTCGCAGAGCCAGCCGCCAACGAAGACGTGCTCGAAGTCGTCGGCGTTACCGGGGGCAAGGACCTGACCGAAAGAGCCGGGGTTGAGCTTGTGCACCATCTGGCCGTTGGACGAGACAACGGTATCCATGGCGTTGGACTCGAGCTTGGCATCGTTGGTAAGGGCCTTCAGGCCCAACTTAGCACGCCAAGTGTCGACAACAGCCTGGTAGCCGGAAGAGGTGGCAGAAGGAGCAGGGGCGGCAGAGGTGGCAGCGGCCTTGGTGCTGGTGGGCTCAGGAGCAGGTGCCTCAGTCTCGTAGACAACGACCGAGCTGGTAGGAGCAGGGGTAGGGGTGTTCTCCTCGTAGACAACAGTGGTCACAACAGGAGCCTGGTAGACGGGGGTGGAAGCCTTGGTAGGCTTGGGCTGCTCCTGTCCTTCGGTGTGGTAGACGGTGTGAACGACAGTCTCGTAGACGACGTGGACGTTCTCAACCTCCTTGTACTGTTGGGGCCTGTGCCAGTTGGGAGCCGCGAGGGCAGTGCCAGCGAGGGCGAGAATGGCAGTGGTAGCGCGCATGTTGAAAGTGTTGATGTTGAGGTTGGTAGTGAGGTGACTGAGTAGACTGGTCGGGTTGACGAAGTGGTTTGTTGGATTGTTTGTTGAGTGAGTGTTATGCCGAAGGGCGTAGAGAATGTGATGTCAAAGAGTGACAGTGAATGAGTGTATTCGTCGATAACCTGGAAGTCGCAGACCTGGATCACAAAAATTATGGCGGGAGGAGATCACATACTTTATACGCACATGGCACTAAGACCGTGCCGCGCTTGCGCGAGATGAATGCGAGCGCCACGGCCCCAGTCTCCGCAAATGCTCCTGTGCCTGGCCCTAACGACCCTTAGCCGAAGATTGTAACCCCACCGAGGCGTAGTAACCTGATTGAGTCCTTTCATTTCATTTCTGCGGCTTGACGTCCATTGTCACCGGCCCCGGTAGTATGCCTGGTCCGCTCACTGTTTTGGCGTCCAACTCTTTGTCTGACCGGACTGGACATGGTTCCTGGCGCAACGGAGTGTCTGACAAGCCCAACGCAACAATGACATCGTATCGCTGCAGCTGTCGGCGCTTCGATTTGTTGCCCTGTTGACAAAGCCGGACCTGGCGGGCATCAGGGGTAACAATGGGCGATCTCAGGCTTGCGCAGGGGCATTTGCACAAAGAGCGTGAACAAATCACGCGCTTCAGGAAGTCTAGACGAGCCGCTAACTTTGAGCAGAAAAGTTCTTGGGAAAGTCCGTTTGTTTCGCTTTTTTGATTGGTCGCCCATCTGGCTTTCGTGGTTCGGACAGGGCTGCGTTTCAGGTCAAGACTTAGCGTTAGAGCTTATTCCGCTGAAGCCCACTTGTGCAAACATGCACAACAGTCCGGCTCAGCAGCTCTAGGTTTCAACTCGGGCATTCAACAGCTGTGGCTCCACGGGCTCGACAGGTGGCGGAGGTGATTCCTAAGTCTGTGCGGCGATATAGAACAAGTTCGAGACTCGAGATCGAGCTTTTGGAGGTGGAGCCGCAAAGGAATTAGACACGGGACGATAGGCGGTATGAAACGTTGAATCTTGAGTAGGTCTCGAAAATCCCGTTGGTGACATCGGCCGGGGAAGCTGGGAGATGTTTCGCGGCGGTCCGTCGTGGCAGTCTGCGGCCATGACATCTGAGCCATAGGACGACAGACATTACGAAACAACACCGCAGCACCTCATGACACTCCGCCGAGTGAGCCATTGTATCACCATCCCACTCCAAGCGGCAAGCCAACACGTGGTCTGGCAGCAGTCGCTCATCGACATTTGTCTTGTCCCGTGCAACGGATTTCTGGTGAAAACATCCGGAAAGTGGTGCCCTGCAAGTTTGAATACACGTCATCTCTCGACCCGCGCCGTCTAGGATGCGGCGAATTAACATCTGGCCATATTGAGGGGTGTAGCAAGGACTCCCATCGAAGCTTAATCTTGTTACCCGCTGTCGCACGAACTTGTTTGTTCATACCCTCATCTCCTGCAAGATGAAGTGCCAAATTCTAGCCAGGCCTGAGGCAGTAAGGCGACTTCTTACGAGCATGGAAATCTGCTGGATGCTCCTGATCATTTTCGAGTCGAGTCGCACAGCATGGGTGTTGCGCGTCAATCTCCCGGCTGCGGCAGAGCTAAGCCGTCCTCGGGAGAGTTGCTGTCATGTTGATTGCTGCAAGATTCTGCGGCAAAACACAGTTTTTCTTTACATGAGAGTATGATGATATACCTTGACATTGACGTTTCGTGGTGCATCTTGTCAGACTTGTGTGGGTAAGCGACCCTGTGGAAATTGCCATCGAGGCATTTTCAGCCGGCCTCGTTACTCGGCTCGAAGTCTCGTTGTTGCATCCGGAGTCGCAGAATTTACAGACATGACCACTGCATCCCTAGCCGACTGTGAGATTTTCTGAAAGCGGCTGGACATGTCGGAACTTCTGACAAGTGTGGAGGATAAGACTCCTATCGATTAGATAGGACCTGCAGTAGAGGCTCGGCAACGCCTACCGATGATCGACCTCCAGCCCACTACCTGTCGACCATCTGTTAAAAAGTCCTTCGCCTGGATCTGTTGGCTCGGCCGGCCGAAACTCGCGATCCGCTTCCATTACGCAGAGTCTTTACGCAAATGCTTTACGCGCGTACACTGCATCATGACGACTGGTTGCTGGAGCTTGGCCATGTGCCAGCGTCCGGAGGCTTTGACCGCGCAAGCATGTGGAAGACCTCGAAGGCTTCCCCGTCGCCGAAAGAGCCCGTCGATTGGGTGTCTAGTATGCGTTCGGGAGGTCGCAGCCCAACAATCGGCGTTTGGAGTAGGCTCACATGAGCTGGGTGGAGCCAAATTTTGTACTGCTTAGGTGGCAAAACAGGTATTCTGCTGCCAAATCCTAGGAGATACGAGACTAGATTCTCATGAACGGCGGCAAACGGTATTTTTTGTGTTTCTCAGAGCGCCTGGAGTCTCAAATGGAGCGTCGTGAATGAATCTAGTCGGTCACAGCCATTTGACATGATACGCGCGCGTTAAAACGCCCAGAGAGACTATCTTTCTTGTCGCTGGGACGGATGTTCGGAACTGGGAGGATCGTTACATGGTTGCGAAGTAGAGATAGCGAGCATAGGACAACGAAGCGTCTGCGTCTGAGAGGTGAGGTCGCTGTCTGAGGTCACGCCCTCCTCCACGTGCTTCCTCCATAAGCTGCTTCCGGTTGGTTTCTTGGCATTCAATCCGGAAGGCACCCATCCGTTTGAACAGCACAACACCGTTATCGACAACTTTCCTTCCGATCTGAATTTTTCAAGGCCCATACCAATCGAGATCTCTCGTTGCGACTTCAATACGTTCTTGGGAGCATTCATTATCCGTCACCCGATGCTCCACGACCACGTCCTTACTGAACGTTGGCGACAAGCACCATGACCACCACGCCTACGTTTCAAAAGTTCACCCTGCTTCGTGGCTACAGGCAGATGGTTGGTTCTACCTGAAATACGCTGATTGCTGATGGTGTGCTCCACGAAAACAGAGTAAGTCACGCTGAAGGTCTGGATATGCAGGTCTCACTGCCCGCAGCTCCCACGTTGTGTCAGTAAACGAGCTGCTGAACCTCGACATGTGCTACTCTGTGCGTTCAGTACTGGTTTGGACACAGCCTTTCTGTCTCTCCAGCAGGGAACCTCACGTCATGGTTTCGGTCTAGAGAGTTCGTGCACAGTCATAAAACGCCGTGTGTGCAACCTCTGTGTTTTGGAGATCTTTCCAGTCACGACCTATACTTCATGTGAAGTCGTTTTTCGCAAATTCTGAAAACACATGTGTTTGGTGAGGATCATGCAGGTATTTGGTATTGTTCAGGTGAGTATTTGACAATTGCTCGGGCACACTAATCGTTTGCGTATCGACGGCTGTACAAAAGACCACAGCGGCCGCATTACCACAAAGTTGCCTATGACAGCAAAAACATGCAGCCACTTCTGCAAGGATGCCTTCGCAGCATTACAGCAATCCAGATCCAAATCTATCCTTACTCATCTCGGAAATGCAAGCAGGGCGCCCTGCACAGTTTAGCGGACCAACCAAAGTCCGGAATCAGGAGTATGCCACCGTCAGTAACACTGTGCACTTCTGCCGCCCTAAGTATGTCTGTCTTTGTTCTCGCATTCCCATGTTTCGAGGTGCAGCCTCTAGCTAAGAATAAGCCGACATGCATTCATTGTATTCAGGACTTGGTTATAAAAGGGAGCCAGGATTGCATCCTTCGACGAGTCCATGACAACGTCGACCCTAAACAGTTGCATACACTCTTTGTCTTCCGAAGTTTCGGCTTCGCCACAATCCTTTCTCGTCTATCTTGTCGACCTCCTTGACGTTGGTTCTAAGTAAAGGACTGCGACTTCGTTCATTACCTGTCAATCTCTGCGCCTCACAACTACCATTCCAAACACTACCGTCTTTACATACAATACACACTCGTTATAGCTTTTCAATAGATCTCCAATCATGTTGTCCAAAATTATCCTTCTCGGCGTGGCACTGCAAGCGAGCCTCGCAACTGCAATCGGCAACGCAATCGTCAGCAACCGCTGTCCCTACGACATCTGGCTCTGGAGCATCGACCAAGGCCACTCCTCACCCTCCATCCACATCCCCGCACGCACAAAGTACTCCGAGTCATTACGCAGCGCATGCAGCGGCTGCGGCGCCTCGCTAAAGATCAGCAAAACCGACCACCTCGTCGGCGGTCAGCAGACACAGTTCGAGTACAGCATTGTCGGCGGCAACGTCTGGTACGATATCTCCTTCGTCGACTGCGCGAAGGGCAAGAGCGCAAGTGACTGTCCTGGTCATGACAAGGGGCTGGCGATGGACAGCCCTGAGCAGGCCTGTGGGAAGGTTCACTGTGCTGCTGGGAGTTACTGCCCGACGCAGTCTTACTATGTTGATCTTCCGAAACAGAAATTGGGGCTTGAGGAGCCGGTGTTTGGGTGCATGGGTAAAGGGTCCGATATGGATCTTTACATGAAGGTGTGTAGCGATGAGGCTCCGCTCAGGAGGAGCATTGCTGGCAGGATGCTCTTGAATGACTATGCCTAGACGGCATCAAGTTTCTCTTTTCCGGTATTCTTTTCATTCTTTGTACTTCTTTTGGATACTCTTATGCCGACATCTTTTTCTCTTTGCATATCTTGCTACTGCACTTGCTCAAGTTCAACCACACGACCAAATTGTTCACAGTTCTTTTCATGTCGTACTTCTTCCGTAGGGTTCGAAGGGGTCTTGAACCAGGTGGCGTACACGAATGATACTATACCCATCGCGACCCTAAAAAGAACTGTGACATCTTTTTGAAGCCGTGAGGCTCCAAACTTTTTGCTCTTGTCCGCTGCGAATGGGCTGCTGGTTGCAATAGTCCTTTGTGTAGCAACACCAATCCCCATCCTGTCTGTATGTGTGTCAGACCAACATGTACATCGAGGTTGATCGGCGTTAAGACTGGCTGGAGTTCGCGATTGTGACGCTTGTGATATCCGCCCACGGGTCATCCCACACCTCGATTGACTTGTACCTGCTGCTTCATAGTGTGGGTGGCGTTTGGCGGCTATTGTTGCTCCAGTCATCGGCAGGTTTCAGAAGTGTACGATCACTGAAGTGTGGTTTCCCAAGCCGATGGCAAATTCTCAAGTTCTAGATTCATTGCTATGCCATACATCTGGAACTACAAAGTTACCAGACGGTCTGGTATATCAGGCTTAACGCTTCATTACGTTAACGTCCTGTATCTCAGCCTCCAAAGATCGACAGCTACCATTGCCAGACGAACACGTCTGTGAGACTATGATCCGCCTGATATCATCTAGACACCCAAGTTCACCTGGTATTCCCTCTCATAAGATCTCACTATCAATAGGGCGCATCTTCCAACAAGCAGACTTGCCGATTTATGTGACCACGATGCCCTAGTCAGTCTGGGTGACCTCAAGCTGAAGCCCTGCATTGTCGAACATCCCCATAAGTTCTTTTTCCAAGGCCGGGTTCAAGATGTTGTAGGGAACTGGAGGAAACCACGGCGATATCGCAAAGCGACAAAAGTTCAAGCGAACGGTCTTAAGTTCAGAGAACTCTCCCTGCTGCTTGAGGTCTACGAGGACGGCCAAGACCGCTGCAATGGCTTCCGAAGGCACAACATAGCGAAGGTATAGCGTTGACAAAGAGTTCGGAATGCGTTTGCGTAGAGCATTGACGACGTCGCCCTGATCGCCAGTGAAGTTAAAGAGATCAGTCGCGAATGGCATCTCCATAACCTCAAGATTATCGAAATGCGAAGTGAGAGGCGATCTGCTCGGCTGAGTCGCGTAGAGTTTGAGCCCTTTGAGTGACTGCCTCGAAGCAGCAAGACAGTTGACGATATGGTCTTCTGAGAACTTGTCTTGGTGAGTTACAGGGAGATTCTCACCGCCCGGTTTGTAGTAGAAGAATTCAAGCCTTTGTTCGAACAGAATGCTCCGGAGCATATGGCCATCAATTTGGGTTTCGAGAGCGAAGAAACACTTGAGCTTCTTGTTGGTCAGGAGATTCGTGACTTGGCGCGGAGCTTCGACACTAACGTGCGACAGGTCGAGATGCTCGAGTCCGGGGATGAATTCTAGAAAGCGGAGGGTGGTAGTATGTATCGGAGCATCGTAGCAGGTTACCTGGCCACAAATCCGCAATCCACTAAGCGCTCGAAGAGCCGTCCGCTGATCTTTCAGGAGATAGTGCCAGTCGAGGATGGAATAAACCGACATGCCGTCAATACAGAGATTCACGATACTAGGAAGCAACGCCAGCATCAAGACGACATGAGCATCTTCCACACCATGCTTCAGCAGCCGCGCAAAGTCTTCACGCTTCTTCAGCGTTGAACCAACAATTACCGTCTTCTTCAGCGCAGAAACTGAGGACGTGTCATCGGCAGATTTAAGACCAATCCTCACAGAAGTCTTCTCAAACAGCTTAAGCGACTTTAATGCCTTTGTTGCCGGTCTGCTGACTGATACGAACAGTGGTCCGGTCCGCTTTGTACGTAGCTTGTCTTGCTCCCTGGGCTTGGTCACGCCTTGCCATGGCGCGCCGGTGGCAACTTCGAATTTGGAACGCCAGCCTCGAATATCCAGTTCCTTCACCATAGCCGCAAGCTCAGGACGCTCACAGAGAGTGCGCAAGAACAAGTGGAACGGTGCCTTGGACGGTGCGTCGCGGTTGATGTAAGTCGCATACAGAGCTCTTGAAGCGAATGGATTCGCTGCCTTGCAAGTCAAGGCGAGTGCGCGGTGCGAAGGTTGGTCAAGCAATGACACGACTGCGTCCAACAGCTCAATTGGAAGGTATAGGAGACCTAGAGACTCCCGCTGCGCCATGTCGACGGTAGTCTGCTGTTGGTTGTGGGACTGGATGTTAGTGAGTGAGAATCGGTATCTATTCACTCGAGCAGACTTACTCTGCGTTGATGTTGAGGTGTCGTGTGTTTGTGTGCTACAAAGAAGGTTGGGCGTGGAGCAACAACAACTGACAGCGCGGAAGGCGCTTTACGTCATGTTCTTGAGATAACGTTCTAGTTAGTTGAAAGCCTGGTAATTTCTAGACCGCGTTCAATGGCAAACAAAAGTCATGCGGTAAAGGTAGCCCGCCAGTGTGAGCTGGCTTTCTCCTTCACTTCCACTGCTGCGTAACGAGTCTTGCTGCGATCCGATACACACAATTCCTGACAACTTTCTAACAACTTTGGGCTTATTGAGCCCCGAGGTCATCTCGCTCCCAGCGAACTGAGCTTTCATAGTCTGTATCCCCGAATGCATGGCTTACTGGGTCGGAAGACTGCATTTGAAGATTTTCGGTGTTCAAAGGCATGGTTTTGACAGTCGACACATGCCCAAATATCGTCTCTAGAAAGAATATACAATGCCTTCACATACTTGGTAGGAAGTTAATAACACTGACCAAATTACCCGTCTCTTACGTGGAGCTTTCTTTCGGAGCACGTTGCGGTCCCTACAATATTCTCACTTGTGTATCGTGGTCATTAAAACAGACTAATCTCGACGTCCGGCGTAGTGGCATTTCAGATATTGTTCGGCATTCTTGGTGCCGTTGAGACTTCGATCCGGACATGACGTGGAATACGAACGGCTTTAGAATGCCCACTGATCCAACTTCGGTTGGAGGTGTATTGAAGTACGTGTTGGTCGAACGTGATTGGCAGGCCAGTATTTTGGAAGCGAGGGCAAGAATGGAAGGCGCTACAATGAATGCCGCGAAGTCGACTGGCTGACAAAATTCAAAAGCGTGCTGCGATATCTCTTTCATGTTGGAGTCACATGTTTGGAGATCGATGAATTTCCAACGACAAGAAGAGAGGGGTGAACTTATCTCAGGGATCGTCTTATATATTGGATTGAAGTGGTATCTACGCCAACAATACTATGCCAAACGCTTATGCAATGCAATGCTAACCCTGGAAATCAACTGCAAACATAAAACTACGGCCAGCTGGCCCACTACGCCATCTGTGCCAGCTCGACAACCTTCTTCTTCTCCTCTTCTTCCTTCTTCCTCCTTTCCTCCTCTTCCTGCCTCAGCGTCTCCCCTGTCTTTTCCCACACTTTGGCATTGGGGTTCCACTCATGTCCATTAAACTGAGTGTTCACCAGTGCGGTCTCTTTGTATTCGTCCGTCAGGATCTTGTCGTAGCTATAGGGCACCTTGGCTAGGACGCCTTCGAACATTGTCTCGCGCATGGGGTATAGCTCGTCGGTGCGGTAACGGTGGTAGTTCTTGCAGCTCCAGATCCCAGGCTGGTTGTCCGGGTGGGTCTCGGAGAGACCGGTGATGTCGATGAAGAGACCATTGCGGACGTCGATCCAGCGCGCGTCGATGATGTTCATCCCATCGCCGCGCTCACGTTGCCAAATCCAGGGGTTGACGTCAAGAAGGTATGTGCGTTTTACTTGTTTGTCGTCGGAGGTGTAGGAGTAGTTTGTTTGATTGTAGGCTTCGCCGAGATGGTGGAGAGTTGCGCCACTGACTTGGGTATCGAGATCAAAGTCCCAAGGTAGTCGCTGTGGGAATCAGTACGGGAGCGATGCCTGAGAAACTGAGGGCTCATACCTGGCCGTTCCACCACCAGCCTAATAGTGTTCCATGAGCGATCCACGTGTCGAGATCATTGATGCGGAAAAAGTCTAAATATGCGCGCACCATGTGTTTCTGTGTGTCTCTTCGCTCCTCATCTGAAACTACGCCATGGAAATAGCGCTTGTCGTAGTGACCGAGTGTATTATCACCTCTGTACATGTCAGTCAATAAAAGGGTTGAAGACAATGACCAGTTGGAGGACGTACCCGGGCTCATGAAAGTACTTGCCGTCCCCACCATCTCTCCGTACGATATCACCATCTGGTGCTTGTGCTGAGATCTTCGAACTGTCAAATTGCGCTGTTGGTGCAGCTAATGTGCTTGCGAAGAGCGCCGCCATGGTTGTACATATTGATAGTTTCATGACGAGACTGTGTTCGTACTTTGATATGGATGCGGTTGTATTCAGATGGCGCCCGGCGGCAATGGACTCGTCAGCTGCAAGCAGGTTGTCACTTTGTTCGTTCGTATGTTCTGGTGTTGCGCAAGGCGTTTGCAAGGCGTGTTCTATTCTCGGAAAGAGGTCGCGTGCTGGCCTCACGTAGGTAGTGTGGAAGAGCGTACAAGTACAAGACTCAACTAGGCGGGCGCAAAGAATGGATATCAGGCAAGAACAGATGCAAGTCAGGATGCAGGTGAAGAGGAAAGAGAACGAGAAGAAGAGCGTGAAACAGCTTCGCCCAAGACGCGCACGCCTGACACGATACCTCACCTACTCACACAGCCCACCTCTTCCCGCGGCCTCTTGCTGCGTGCACCCACGTTACCCCGGAGTAATCGGCAGTCGTAACCTTGACATGTACGCAAAGGGCAAGACTAGCGCCGTTAGATCCGAGTGCCGAGTACGAAATGCTTGTCTGAACAGTGGGACGTCCAGTTACGCGTGGCCGTTAAGAGTCAAGCATTGCGACCACGGATCAATGGAACGACAGCAAGACGGCGAACCCGCTCATGATTCGGGTGCTGTGAGGACGCTTGAATTTTGCATCACTGGATTACCGCGACGGTCTTGCGCTGACGGTGAGAGGTGAAAGATTGGTGTCGAGAGCCAAGCTTGCGAGGCATACGCATCCCCTGTCACACCTTGCCTATGTCGCGTGCCTTATGTCCGCAAAGGGACATGTCCGTTTGATTGCCTCGTCAGCGCTCCACACCACATAAGGCTCGACGAGGCTGTGACGTACTCTTTTCGTTCCTGCTTTCGCAAATTTCACACGCCAAGACACAAGATCCTCGTTCCCTGCTCTTGGGTGTCGTTGAGGCTTCCTCACGTCCTGGTCAGCTACACAAGAGAACCCTTATCGCCTTGAGAACATTCACCACCGATGTGATACAGTGATGACAGATGCAGGGTTTGAATCATGCAGTTTGGCGCCCGCTAGTCCGGCAATAAGCCTTGTACAGAGTGTCCGCGTAAGCTATCACAGGCGGCGAGACCATGCAAGCCACTCACCCACTGCTGTCACGGAAGCACTTCCAGCAGGACAGATCTCTGCTACGAGCAGACACGCGGCGAAAATAACGCTTCGACTAGCTAAGAGCAACAGCGTGATCGGTATTACAAGTCATGACTTTTCCACGCCACTCAGCGAGCATGCTCTATGCCTAAGCGCTCGACCCATTCAAACCCCATCATACGCCCGGAAGAATGAAAGCTGCACTTGCTCATGAAACATCCATAGCCTCGGTACCATTGGTGACGGTGAATGACACGTCGCCTGCGTTACCGATTAGGCGCTTCTCAGACTCGCTCACAAACTGCACCGCGTTAGCCACTGTTCTAGGTTCAGATACCTCGACGGGAAATAAACGTACCTTGACACTTCGCTTGGGGTCGTAGAAGAGCGAGAAGCTGCGCTGGACGTCCTCGACGGTCACCTCCGGCCCTTGCCTCTTCTTGCGCACCAGGTCTGAGGTAGTAATCAGGTTGCTAGCGTATCTCAGCCCTGTCTCTAGTCCAATCTTGGTCAGCAGCGCCAACGCGTCAGGCGAGATGTCGACTTCCTCCTCTTGTGCGCGTATGGAGATGATCTGCTGCATCTCCTCAGAATTATATGCGTGTGTGCTCACAATCACCACCCGGTCTAAAAAGTCCAACGGCAGGCCGTGTGGCGATCTGTAGTCGGTTCCCCTAATCTGTGTGTTGCCTCTGTTGCTTGCCATGATGACAATGGGTGCCAGCTCGTCTTCAAGAGCTCTGTTGATGAAGGAGAAGCACTCGATGTCGAGCATGTGGACCTCGTCGATGAAGAGTACGCCAGGGACTATCACGGCCTTGCCTTCCTCCTTCCACTCTGCCACTTTGGTGTTGATCTGGTCGCGCACTTCGCTCCGGATCTCGCCTGTATCACCAGAGAAGAGGGCTAGAAAGCCTTGTGACCTCGAGTTGATGACGTCGATCTCGTGCAGGCTGACGGTGTGCACCACCTCGCGCCGTTGCTGGAGCTCGCCCTCGGGACATTGTACGAACTTGGTGTCGATACCCATCGCATCGTAGTCTCTCGATCGTGTGTAGGAACGACCGAGTTTCGAAATCTTGCCTGATGCCTTGTCGATCGAGATGATGTCGCCTGCCATGATCTTTTCCTTGGTCATGGCATCAATCATCTTGGTGCCCATGTCGTAGATGGTCTCCATGTCGGTGGTCTTGATGGTGAGTTTGCCTTGCTTGTTGCTCTGCACCGTGTTTAGTGTTTATCCAAAATCGGCCTTCTGTCCTACATACCCCTGTGACGCTGCGATCGATTTGAATTTCGACGACCTCGCCCTCAATGACCTCGCTCTCTTCTGTTATCCGTACGCCAATAGACTTGCGGAAAGCCTGTGTAAGCGCCTCGGTCTTGGACATTTCCAGGGAGAAGATCTCGGATGATGCCAGCATGGTGAACGGCACATCCGCCCCCAGCGACTGCGCCATGCCCATTGCAATGGCTGTCTTTCCTGTGCTTGGCGGACCAGCAATCAGGACTGCGCGTCCTGCGATTTTCCCTTCCTGAGCCATCCTCAGGATCACGGCTGCGGCCTTGCGTGCCTTTTCCTGCCCCACGAGACCCTGCGACGATACTTTCGGTTCGAGTGTGTCCGGCTCGACACCCAGGCCGCGGATGTGCGAGTGCGCCGCGATGAGGTTGAGACCACGGAGCTCCTTGCTCTCGGCGATGGTGGTAATGGGCTGTGCATCATCAGTACAGGCCTCGGAGAAATGCCGCTATCACCTACGACGGCCATGATGGCGTATGGTGCGTGGTGAGTGAAAGATTGGTGTTGCGCTCCGTTCGCGACTTCTCGCGCCGTGAGCTCTCTCACTTCTAGCTCTTGTCTCGCACGGACCACCGCAACGCGCCTACCATTACCTTCTCCCGCGCGCCCTACATATAGGCTTTCCCGTTCGGCCTCACCGACTCTTCAACATCTCAACTTCTAGTACCTCTCATTGTGACTGCAGTGCTTCTATCCAGACCTGTTTTTGTCTCCAGTGCACGAGATGCACGTTAGAACCGTCTCCTTCGTCTCAAACGCTTCGTCTTCGGCGCGCCGCCGCAGTTCAGCAGGTATGTCAACGCTAAAGTAAACATGGAAATCTCCCTACAAGTTACAAACAGTCTTGTGGTTTTCCTGCACACCCCTCACGCCTGTATATGCTATCAGGGACAACCGCGAATGCTTGCTGTTGTTTCGACCGAATCGCTGGTCCGTTGTGTCACCTTGGTTTTACTAATAATGCAACCTCGCAGACCACATCTGATAGTGCTAATAGCACACTCGTTTGCCGGAATCAACAAACTCTATGGACGGGCGGAAAAGGCCCACCGCGACGCGGTCTCGAGGCAATAGTCCTCCGAGTCAAAGGAGGCGTCAATCAGAGCAGTCTTCTATACCAGACAGGGTGCGAGCCGTCCTTAGAGTGAGGTAACCAAATCTGACCAAATACTGCAGTACGCAAACGCAGCATACCCTAGGAATCTACCCAGCCCTCCGCACTCTAGGAAGAACTCCGCTACGGGTTTCTCAGCTAGTGCGCGGCCTGGATCTACGTCAAACGCAGCACATGAACGCCACGTTGACCAAAATAGAACAAACAGCTGCCGCAACGTATCTTATAGTCATGGCGGACCTCAGAGTGGTGCGGCAACGGCGAGTCCTCGAACAGCCAGTCTAGGCCGCAGTCCGATAAGCAATGGCAGTGGGTCCAATACACCAATGCAAACTGCGCCGGAGGTGCCTTCCATGTTACCCAGCACTCAAAAGCCGTCGACGAGCTATAGTCCAACTGCGCAAGCTTTGAACATCGACACTTTGAATTTCTTACGCTCAAGGAAGACTTTCCACACAGCGAGTGTACCTCAAGGAACAGCTAGTACAACTGCAATAGAGATTAAGGCGCTCAAGGCGCAATTGAGGCTCTCGCAGCTGGGCGAAGCGAAACTCCAAACCTGCATCAAGCAACTGGAAGATCAAGTGGAAGAGTTCAAAACCCTGCCGGCTCAGCTGGCAGCCCTGAAAGCACAAGTTGAGAAACAGGATCGTGTGGCAGCACCAAAAGTTTCATCAGATGATATTGCACGTCGAATTAGTGCTCTCGAGGAATCAAAACCTACTGTTGAGACCGACCTAGCCAACATCAAGAAACACATGAAGAGTGTTGAGGAACAACAACGACCCATGAAGCCCGATGTAGTCGAAGTCATGATCAAGACAGCGTTACAGCCAGAGATCAAGCAAATGGACGCATTTCGGACAGAGCACACCAAGACGCTTGAGAACATGTCCAAGAAATTGGAAGCTAACCAGAGAGTGTGTGACGATCTCAATAAGCGCAATCTACCCGGACAATTGCGGACTCTACAAACCAAAATCACAGACATCATCAGCAACGTTGATACAACTGACCAAAAAGTGACTGCTCTCGAGGGTGGTCTGAAAGTCTTGCGAACGTATAATCACAATCTCTCCGACGACATCCAGGACTACATCGGACCAATCAAGAGATCTTTTACGAGCGCAAACAGAACAACCATTCTACAGCGAATTGAGGACCAGGAGGAGGAATCAAGATTTTGTCGAAAGGAGCAAGAGCGCCTCTCAAAAGAGCAAAAAACACTTTTCGCCAAGATAGACAATCTTCCTGCTAGTCCTACCGACTCGTTGAGCAAGAGACTCGAAGATATCGAGAACGCTGTCAGCAGTCTTGGAGAAGATACTCAGGCCCTTGTGAATCGTCTAGATACTCTCGGAGCTGTTCCCGCCGGGTCAGCAGCGTCCTCGACTGACGCCGAGGGACTTGAGCAACTGGTCGATAGCCTCAAAAAACGTGTGTTGGGCTTAGAGGATATCCTCAAACAAGTGCAAGTAATTCATCTCGAACACCAATCTAACACTGATCTCATCCAAACGCTCAAGAGCGAGCAAACCAAGATATCCAAAGAGCACAAAGATCTCGCGGGGCGAGTTAGGAAGCTTTCCAGTGAGCAAGAGAGTTTCTCCAACAAACAGAAGGAGTTCGACATGGTACACACGAAACTTTCGAATGACCAAACGAGACTCAGCAATGCCTTGCAGAGTTCCGCTGATCATGTGTCAGCCTCAGCGCCAGGGTTCACCCTCGGAGACAATGTCGCTTACACGCCTTTCCCGTATCATGTCGCCAACATACAGCAGAGGCTGCAGGCAGTCGAAAATCGTATCGACGGCGAGAATGGATTGGCCAAGATCATCGATGATATTCAGGACGATCTCACCCATGTGGAACAGCAGATCCACAACAACACACGAGACGTTGAACTTTGCAGTTCCAAATTCGTCGCTATCTTCGACCAAAACTTCGATCCATTCAGAAATACGGTTGAGCAGCGGTTGGAAACACTAAGCCAACACATAACACATACTTCCGAGTCTTTGGCCAAACTGGAGGAACAAGCCGAAGTACAGCAAGCCGCGTCATCAGCTCCCAGTTTGACGGCTGCACAGCTGGCAGATTTTGAGCAGGCTTTGGCACGTCTGCAGAGTGCTGTCAAAAATGAGGCGGAGTACCGAGACATAGTTGTCCAAGAATTAAAGCAGCAACTGGCGTCAAAACAAGACACTTCGAGCGCAACACGGGCTACCGATACTGTGAAGGCTGCTGTGCGGAACCTGCAGGACCAGTATAACAACATCACAACGGACGATCTACACGCAAAGATGGTCCACTGGTTCTTGCAACAGTATCCTTCAGATTCCGCCAATTTGGTCCAAAAATTTGCCGGTTTACAGCAAGAAGTCGCACAACTACGTGACCTCGCGAATCGGACCAATTGGGATCCGCGTCAGATCCAAACATTAAACGCACTTGCGCAGGTTGGACCACAGGTTCAAGCCCTTGCAAAGTCCCCCTCATATTTAAATGGCTCCCCGGAAATGCTGGTGAAAACCAACGAGGAGCTGACAACGATGAAAGAAGCAATAGCAAAAGCTCAAAGGGAGAACGAAGGTCTGTCAAGGACAGTTGGCAGCCTGCAAACATCCATGCACGCGCTCAATTCGGGCAGTACGTCCTTTGCTACGACTGAGTCCGTTGCGGTATTGGAGCAGTCGATGACTACTCTGCAAGCTGAGATTACAGTGGCACTCAAAGAGGAACGTAGAGCTCGCAACGAGTTAGCGTTCAAAGCTGACACAGAGCATAAGAATCGTGTTGAGGCAGATAACTCTATTGTACGTTCTATGGAAAGTCGATTCGAAGAGCTTGAGAACGGCAAGATTGAGGCGGCCACTAAGCAGGTGAAGAGTCTCCAAGACATCTTGACAAAAATTCGCACCGAGTTCGACGAGATGCTCGACAAGTTTCTCACGCCCACCAACAAGGTGCTTCTCAGCCGCCTCCCAGCTCTCTTAATTGTTACTGGGCAATTGCAAGATCTTCTTGAGAGCTTGAACCAGAATCTGCCGAAAGGCCCGCTACAATTCACTTGGCATCACGACTTCAATGCCGACCTGAGCGCCATGCCACCGCCGTAGGGCGGTGATAGTCACCACGGCAGAAGCAAGTGACGTACTGTACCTACCCATCTGGTGCAAGGCATAGACCTGTAGTACATACATCACCTCCGTCATCTCTGCGACGACGAACTCATACTTGAAAATTCCAGGCGTTCTCGGTGGAGTAAGACATGGCTCGATTTGATACCCGGCACGATGAACATACCCTTTGCATTTTTCAATTGCCGCCTCTTGCGTTTCTGGCGGGTTAGCAATAGCGGCGTCTCCACACCCTTGTTTGATGCTGCAGTTCATTTGATGATTGTTAGCAACGAGATGATTGCTCTTGAGTAGTATTTTGTATACGAAAATAGTCTTCTTCCGAATGTGATGTAGCATACATACTGAAAACGAACTGATTCCATGAACATGACCCTTCTCTGTATCAGCACGGCGATAAGGAAGCGCGCTAGCAAACTCCGGTCAAAAGTTCGCGTCAGAGCTCCAAGCTCTAAATTGGGCTGCTTCAACGCTCGCATAATCTCAAATACCTATAACGAAACAGGCACAATGGGACCCGTACCGCGAACAAAGATCGCGACTGCTGCATCAGTAGCGCCGGCCGCTGCAGTAAAACCCTCCAACCCGACGAACGCGCCAGACTTAGATACCAATGCCGACACATTAATGGTAGATGCGCCAACAGCAAACACACAAGACGGCAGTCCCTCGACCCTAGATCCAAAGAAGCGCAAACGCAAAGAAAAAGAAACGCACATCCTCCACCAAACCACCTTCCGCAAGCCAACATGGTCCTACTTCCACCTCCACCTTGTCACACCAGGCACAGCCGCCCAGCAACCCTCACCCCCCACCGCGACTGCAGAAACGCCCAGCATCGACGCTCTCACTGTCTCCACCCTCCTCTCCCAGCCCCTGACAGCCTACCTCGGCGCCACGGGCTCCGCTATCCCCATCGATATCCTGCACACCCACGACCGCAGCGTATATATCCGCATCCCCAGACAAGACGCACAGACATTTCGAGCGGCGCTTAGTGGGTGGATTGGCGGGTGCGATGCGGGGAGTGTGCCTGGTGGCGAAGAGGGGGGAGGGAGAGTGAGAGTCGCGTGGAGGGTTGTTGCTGAGGGGGGGAGTCTGGGATTATTAAGAGGTAGCGGGGAAGGGATTTTTGCGGCGGGTGGGGTTGCGTACTGAGGTTCTGCAGATATGGTGGGTGAGTCCAGTATACGATGAAACCGTGGAGAATATGGCTCTCCTGCTTGAAGAGCAACACGCGGCGAGTCTATCGATCTGCAATCGCAACTGCACCACACCGCGCTGCAATGTGCGAGCAGCCTTTCGATCGATCTTGGACAAGACGACCGCCAACTCAACAGCGTTGTCGTCACGGAGCCCAAACCCATCCTCACAACAATACACACAACACCACCACAACTGCCTACCCTCTACCCTCGCGCCACCTCCCACCCAGTTCCCAGAACAGAGGGCTTACAGCCTCGCCAACTCCGCCGAGCACGCAGCCCAGCCAGACACCGGATTCCCGTCCAGGACAAACTACTCGCCAGCCCATTTATAGTCTGGTCCTGAACTTGGTGGAGAGGAACGGACACCGTAGGTTTTGAGTGCGGATGGGGTGTGCGTGGTTATCCAAGGGAAAGTGTGAAAAATTACGAGTCGAAGAGGAGAAGCCTGCGTGATTGACAGAATGTGACCGGATATTCGAAAGCAGGTAGGGTGGTGGAAGGTGCAGAACGTAAGGTTGATGTAGAATCTACCCAGCGTCTTTTCATGGTGTTCATGTCGCATGCTGTTGCTTCTTTCGTATGCCGCAAACATGCCATCCCCAGCTTAAGCATCAATTCTAAGATGCATGCGTATCTTCCTCGTTTTGTCTCCGCGCTTGTTTTCGATGTGTCTCCCCTCGGCGGTCACGAGAATACCATAATGGTTGGGACTGCTTCTAGCAGTTTTCGGCAATGGAAAAATGGCTGAATTCATGTATCAATCGCGCTCCTTTTGGATTGCATTTTCACCGCTAAGCAGATCAAAAGCCTCTGACGCCCAGTGGGTCCGATCCACCTCTCCAGCTTCCTTCAACTGTTCTCTCATCTCAACGAGTTTCTCCTTTCTAGTCTGACTCATCTCGTCCAACGCCTCGAACGTTGATTTCCAACGTTCCTGATAGTTTTGCAAAGCATCGTTACCTTCTCGTGTCATTCTCTCCTCTTTCTCGACCTTGGCACGTCTGGCCTTGGCCTCTCTTGCCCACTCAGCCTCCAGTTGCTCCTTCTGGCCTACTTCTTCCAGATCACTCTACCATCCGGGCTGACCTGGGCCTGGATGTCCACCTTGGTGGCCGCCGTAACCGCCACCCTGGCTAGGGGGAGGAGGGTATTGTGGTGCACCGCCGTACTGGTTGTGCTGGTGGTTGTCGTAATTCTGAGGACCGCCGTAATAGCCCTGGCCGCTGCCCTGGTGTTGTGCTGGACCTCCATAACCAGCTGTGACCTGTCAGCTCCTACTCTCAACATGTGAACGATGACGTTGATTACCTTGTGCGCCATAACCACCTGGGCCCTGCTGCCCGTAGCCTGGCTGTCCACCATAACCTGCCTGAGAGCCGTACTGGTTTTGGCCGTGCTGTTGTCCTCCGCCATATTGCCCTGGAGGACCACCGGGTTGCTGTTGTCCGCCGTAGCCGCCATGTTGCTGTGCGGGTGAGGGCGAACCATAGCCGTGCTGGCCTTGGGCGCCACCGTTGTGCTGGCCGCCGGGTTGGTAGGATGTTGGTGGTGCGGTGCCCGTGTACGTTCCACCTGAAGAGACACCCGAGCCGTGGCTATAGCCGTAGTCGTTGTTGGAGGGTTTGTTATGCTATTGTCATCAGCAAAGGCATGGCTGGATCGCAGTGTAACGACTGCTTACCGAACCACCGCCCATCAAGCCTCCAAGCATGCCTCCAAGGCCACCGCCGCTTGATGGTTGTTGGTTGCCATGGTTCTGACCGCTACCACCGTGGTTGTTACTGCTGCTGCTGCCGCCGCCCAGCAGACCACCGAGCGCACCAAGTCCACCGCTCGATTGATTGCCGTGACCGCCAGAGCTGCTCTGCTTCCCACCGCCAAGGAACGATCCTGCCAGCTGGCCAACCAGATTGCCAGATCCACCGCTGCCATGCCCAGAGCTGCCGTGGTTCTGCTTTCCACCGCCAAGGAAGGAACCCGCGAGCTGGCCGACGAGGTTGTTGGAGCCGCCGCCACCGTGACTCTGCTTGTTGTTGCCCATGAGCGCGTTCATTGCGAAGCCGCCCAGGGAGCGGTCTCCAGTCTGTCCATCGCCGCCGATTCCTCTTGACCCGTCACCAACATCGCCAGGGCCGTCCGAGCCGGCAGGCTTGTTGTAGGGATTTGTGTTCTGTGCGGGTGTGCCGTGATGGCTCCCGCCAATGGGCGCTTCACTTGTAGGCAGATCCCACTGCGACACGCCGGTGCTGATCTGGACGTAGTAGTATTTGCGACTCCTAAGACCCTGTTAGCACCCT
Source organism: Phoma sp. RAV-16-625 (assembly GCA_004335185.1). NCBI lineage: Eukaryota > Fungi > Ascomycota > Dothideomycetes > Pleosporales > Didymellaceae > Phoma > Phoma sp. RAV-16-625. Next base: position 83,310 of record SAUA01000061.1, on the reverse strand, counting down.
GTGGTGGGGCGTGCGTGCATCTTGTAGCGGGGCGGCATTGCACGATGCTGGCGTCTTCAAAACGTACGCGTTGTCCCACTGGGCGATCCAGCCCGCGGGCAGCTTTGGCAGATTGGGATCTGTAGGGCCCGAGTCGGGGGAGACGGGTGGGTGAGGCGGAGTGGGCGCAGCCATGTTGGGCTCTCTTTTGAGGGGCGCGGGGTAGAGAGTGAGGGTGGTGGTGATAAATATGTTAGACTGTGAGCGGCGCAAGGAAATAGGACGAGAGGTGTAGGTGCGGCTCAGATCGTAAATAAGGTGCTTAACATGAGGCAGGAGCGATGGGTCGATCTGCTAGCGGTCGTTGAAGGCGATGGACGCTCTCAAACGGCTGTGACCACATCCCTGTCCAAGTTGCGTCAGCAGTCTGGCTCCGCCCCAGAGCTTCAGCTTTGTTGCAACATCAGACCGGCGAAGCCACACTTCTGGATGGGCACCAGCCAATGCAAAGGACAGCAGACCTGTAGGAGCGGCCGATGAGCTGGGATGTGGTCAGCATCCGAGGACTTTGCGTCAAATGAAATGAGAACCGTGGCCAAGGTGGCAGCCCGACGTCGTCAGTGCCTGATCCAAACCCAACCGTATATACACTATCAAGGTATGTACGAGCAAGCTTGAGTAATCACAAACTTATACCATTCACATGATTAGCCACATGTCACAACAACGTTAATGATTTTTGCGACAACTCAGAACAAATAGCGCTCAAGGAAAACTATAAGTCTGTCTTATCTACAAATCTTATTTGTGTTGTTGTGTTGTAGCTTCGTTGTACAACCAAGGGATCTCCGAGCGGCCGTCTCTTTTTGTGACCAGGGCTGTCTGCTGTCTGGATTCTACTCTTCAAATGATGATGTCTAAGACGATGGAGTCTGAGTGAATCCCAGACTTCGGAATTCTGCATGGCAGAAATCGTTATCCCTTGAATCGACGCTGGATGAAGGCTGAAGCAGCTTCCGTACCTTACAAACATCTCGGGAGAACATGTGTTTGCTACTTGGGACTCGAGAACAAGTGCGGTATGCCCTCGAACGAGCAATCTTGAGTTGCCCACTACTATAAAGCTATTTGGCCAAGTATTTCGTAATGATATGTTAGCGTCATGCATCTCACCATATGCTCTGGTTGTTGGGACGCTGTACGCAGAGCCTTTCCGACCCTGTTGCCATCGACGACCCTTCATTGACCTTTTCGGCATGTCGTCTCTTCTTGTCTGCGATGAGTGAAGGGAAGAGTGGCAGTGAGAGCAGCGATCACACAGTCAAAGGAGTCTTCGCGGTGCGTATGGCGAGCAACACCAGAGAACGTTCAACTTGATCGTCCTGCGTCCTGATGTGCACATGTGCGGACCCCTATCTACCTATACTTGTTGCAACTCTCGACGAGACTGAATGAAACTAATCTCGTAGTTTTCCGCTTGCTGCCAAGTTGTTCAGTAGGCCATGCTACATTTTGCACTAGACAAGGAGGAGCCAGATCCGCCCGCTCTGCACCACCATTCACAGCGCTTGGACAACGGCCGTTTCGTCGCGGCACAACGTTTCTAAGCTCCGCGACTACCTCCACCCACCTCAAACGATAGCACGAAAAACGGTGAGTTTGTCAACAGTCTTGCAATACTGGCAACAACGACGCCCGATTGCAAGATTGCGCCGGAGCACGAGACAAGGAGCTGCAACAACAGCACTAGCCTGCTTCAGCAAGTCACGCTGTTGGTCGAAGTTGTGCTGTATGCATGGGGGAGTACGGTGAGAGTTTCTTCAACTCCAAGTGCCCTGGTTGGTGCAACGTGGCGAGCAGATGCAGGTGCGAACTTTTGTCACTGGTAGAATATAAGAATGCGCACAATGCCAGCCATTGAGCTACACAGCTGCAACCCTTTCATACTGGGTAGCTGAACATGCCATCGCCCTCCACGATCCCAAACTGCCGTTGACCGTTTTGGTGGGATCCATGGAGGCAATAGATGCACGGCCCTTCCCACTTCCACTCGTCTCGTCCCGGCGGACTAGTGCCGAAGCGCCCGTGTAGTGGAAGAACACGTATCGTCACCCAGTCGATTTCCCTGGAACAAACCTTGCGCTCTCAGCGGCAGCAATTGCGCTGCAGAAACACCGGTACACTGCATGCCCACAGTTTGCATCTCGAGGAGGAGCAGGCCGCGCAGCGTTGCGCCTCTGCACGGCGACACGGGTCGAGGAAACATGGCAGGGCCCGAGCAGTAAGGACGCTACCGTTTTGTGTCAGGATTTCCCTGGTCAGACCTACAGGGGCCACTAGCGATTGGCTAACGAGGCGTTCCCTATCGACAACTACGTGCTGCACCCTGAGGATTCGAGGGGAGAAGACGCCTCCGGTGTCCGTTACGTAGACATGGTCGTCAACTCGGCATCGCAGACTGTCCCCAATCGAGGCCAAGTGCAGCCGAACAGAGCTTGGAAGCTGTGGAATGTTGTGAGGAAGCCATGGCCCGTTGACCATTCGCGCTAGGGTCATGCACGACATGCGTCCCATAATTTCATGAGCAGCTTGCCCTCTCTCCTAAATCAGCCTCATGCTCTCGTCTCTTTGACAACAAACTTTTGCCGACGCTGGCATGACGAACAGAGCCCACCGTGGGTCCTTCTGATGCTCTTTTCTACTCACTCGTTTATGTTTCGTTTCAAGACTCTCGTTTGTTCTGTTCCTTGTCGGTCCTATCGTTCAACCGCGCGCGAGGGTGTTTCGCGCCCGCTTTCTGCACTTACTGTACGGCCTTGTCATCGTTTGATGCTCCATTTGTCTGGGTGCAGCTCACTAAGATTCCTCGTGACTACTTCTTATCGGCACCTGCCCTCGGCCATTACTCGAGAGTCACACCATGGAGCAGCCCGCCCCAGAGCGACAATGGACAGAGCATGAGAAGGTATGTATCGTAGTCTAGTGTGAACCATGACATCTTGCACCCTTTGAAGTGGACTGACCTTCCTCACCAGATATACCTACTTGCCGAGATATTAAAGGCCGCTCCTGTGCCCTCTCATGTCCTTTATGGCTTCATTCGCGACAACCAAATTCAGGCGCGGTGGAACGACATGGCCCTACCCGCTGGTACGTGCATACACTCTTTGCGCTTTATACGAAGCCGCTTGAGTGCCAGTGACGGCGTCCCAGCTTGACTCGGGTGCTAATGCCCTTTCCCCTCACAGGTCGTTCAGTCCACTCATGCCAGAGAGCATACGGCGACATCGCTAGTTCCTTTTCTACAACTGGCTATGGCCGTCCTCCGTTACCAAACCCAAACCTGTACCCCGGCTCCGAACTTGCTAGGAAACGTCCTCATCCGCAGGACGGTGCTCCAATTGGGCGCCTCCTGCAACCTCGTCCACCCCACCCATATGCCAGCGAGTATGTCTCCGCCGGCGGCCCAGCGTATACGTCCTCGAACAACGCTGGTAACGAACCTGCGAATAAGAAGAAGCGGGGGAGGCCAACCAAGGCAGAGGCGCAGCAAAGGGCGCAGGAGGCAGCTGCACGCGGCGAAGTCTATCCCCCGCCACGAAGGGGGCGACAGTCAAACACGTCCCAGCCTGAAGCTTCCTCTGCTGGTCCCAGCCCAGAACAAATACCACAAGCGCAGACTCCACCATTGGCGATGCGACACGCTCTGCCCACGAACACCATGACCCCACAACATCAGATCCATACAGAACAAAGCTCTGAATCATCCTCGGGCAAGAAGCGGCGCACGCGCCCCCAGCCACTAGAATTAGAGAAACCTCAACGACACTCCAGCGAAATGCAGTCTCCTCTTGCCTATGGGTCTGCGGATCTCAATCGCAGCCACGCATACTCTTCCTTCACGCCCATCTCCGCGCCCTTACCATCTTCAGCGAGCTCTAGAGACAGAGATACGCGAATGGAAGGGATCGAAGAGGCTCAGCCACGAACCACGACACCTCACTCTTTTAAAGACACGGTCGGCATATGAAAGCGTTTCCTTCGTCTCAAAAGCACTTACGGCGGCAATCTTGATTTGAAAACATTCGACGACATTCACGCCATTATGATGACCACATTATGCCGATACATATCCTATGGCGGTCTTCTACACGGTCCTTGCGGACTTCTGCACACGATCACGAACTACTGTTACGCGCATCGCTTACAACTTTCTTTCGCGTCTTTATTGAAGCATTGATTTTCTGCGCATCTGTACTTGTCACAGCTTCTTGTCCACAGCCATCTCACTTTGTCTGACAGGCATCGCATTTCAACACTTTCTGCGAACGCTGCAATGTGGAAAAGCAGATCACCTAATGTCTTATTGTTCCTATTTACGACTTTTGAGAACTCTAACAGTTGGTATCCACTGGCTCGGCATTTCTTTGCCAGCCTTCTCTTCGCCACATGTACGATACACGGACCTTACCCCACCACATGGCGCACCAGTCTCTATTCACGGCCTCTGTACAAACACTTTTACCAGTAGAGTATCAATACAAGATTTCAACTACAACCTACCAGCAATCTTCATCGCAGTGTTGTCAATGCGTCCAGCAAAGTCTTATCCCGTACTAGGTTGCACTTCGGTTCTGTAAGCCAATGCACGGCTTCTGCTGTCCAATCAAGCGTTGGAACCCCACCCTCTCACGACATGAGCGTCCTGCAGCTTGACAAGTAGGGCGGAAAAGAGGTGGCTGGGAACCTTGCGCCTGGCTGCTTAGACGACGTCAAGAGCAGCCCAGGCGACACAGACAACAGATCTTGTTTCACCCTACAAGCCGAGTACAAACCTTAGTGCCACGCTCACCTCTTCATCGCAATTCTGGGCGCCTTACAGACGCAGGGGTAGTATGATATGCTAACAGCAGTCCTGCGTTCGCATCTCAGCGCGCGACAAATCCCCATGTAAGCGCGCGGCCGTTAACACGAGCTACTGTTTGCGAGTATTTTCGTTGTGGCATACTGGGTGAAAAGGATTGGCTGGGAAATGACTCGACCTGCATCTTCTTGCATGCGGTCGGCGCTGGTGGGTATGTACGCTACTGCACAGAGAAAAGGAGGTACATGACGCCAGAACTGGAAGAGTTAGTGACTACATGGAAGCAGAGAGCGACCCCCTTTGGACGCGGGTTGACGATGTCGCTGACGGTCCGAGGTAATTAGGGAGATGCAGGTGAAATGAGCATCAGTAGGACGCCATGTTAGCACGAGAATACTTCCATTTATACCTCAGACATCTCGTCTCATGAATGTTGTTCCTGCAACCATTGCGATGCTACCGTTTACTCACCTACTCCTTGTGTGACTCTGCACACGCCCAAGCGCTGTAGCCGAAATAGCAATTCCAGCGACCAGGGTATTGGAGCGCTATTGCGGGCCGAGGGAGAGGATCCCGACTTGCTTTTTCCATCGAGGAATTCAGACACCGATGTGCGCGGATCCTTCTCGCGTATCGTGACGGAGTGCAGATTTGTAGAGTGGGAGGCGATACGGTAGTCATGGTGTGCCACGGACCATGTGTTCGCAAGGCTGTTCAGATCTGTGTTTTGGGTGATTGAAAGCTGGAGCTTAGTTCAACTCTTCTTACAATTTAACCTCCTTTGCCATCATAGAGAGAACAAAATAATCGTCAAGGGAACTCCAGCAGGAGAAACGGAAGTGTGACCATGGTCTTGAGTAGGCTGAAGTGACATCTGACGGCGAAGCGTCCAGCGAAAGCGTCATAAGTAGTCGGTGCGATCGAAATACATTCTTGTTGCTGATGCAGCGCAAATACCAAACGCAAGAAAGAAGACAGCCGCTTGGCTTTAGAAAGGCGCATCGTCCCGGAGTTATCGGCGATCTACTAGCGTGCCCTGATGTCGCCTCTCCGGCTCAGACGACCGCATTTCACCTTCACTTTTTGAACGTCTACGCACCACCCTCACTCGGCGCACACCCAACTGCCATTGTAATCAACTCTATGAACACATGCGATCGTGATATTCTGACTCGATAGCTCCCCGAGCTCAGATCGCTTTCTCTATTTGCTTCTCAACTACAACCACTCAAGTTCAGCGCAACTATGGTCGTCACCACGAAGCGCAAGCGCGGCGCAGTGTCATACAAAGAACCAAGCAGTGACGAAGACCTATCTGAAAGCGCAGACTATGAACAACCACCTCGAAGGAAGCGTATGGCACCGTCTCGTCGATCTACCAGGCGCAAAGCCAACGATGACGACTCGAGTCGACAGACGACTCCAGACCCATCTCCTGCGCCTGAACCCTCGAGGAGGAAATACAAGGAGTCACGAACCAGGCGACAACACAAAGTCTCGTATAAGGACATCAGCTCAGATGAGGACGAGGACCCGGATGCGGACTTTGAGATCCCTGACGAGCATGTAAGAACATCACAACGACGGGCAACGGCAACGGTAGTTCCGTCGCCACGACCTCAGAGAATTGGATTAGTCAAGGAACGAGGTCGTTCAAAGCAAAAATTGGTAGTAGGCCGGATACGGAAGCCCAACCGGGTGCCAGACGCAGCAGCAGAGGCCCCCTCGGTCCCTTCTGACGGAGTCAAACCAGCCTGGCAGTCCCTGCCGTACCACATCCTCCTTCAGGTCTTTGTGTATGCGTCACACCCTCTACATGATGAAAACCTGAGACCCACAGCGTCGATACCTTGGCTGGTCCAAGTGGCGCGTATTTGCTCAACATTCACGAAACCAGCTCTGACAGCTCTCTATCGCAATCCGCCGATCTTCGCCATGAGACAGACCCGGAGGAACCTCGTACATCATCTCATACAGCCTGCAGACGAAGCGCACGAAGCCTACCGAGTCATGCCAAAACGGCTGACCTTTGACGCGACTCAAATGTCTACGTTGACAGATCCCACACACAGCGTCGCTGACTTGGCAGCGCTTATCAAATCTTTGACTACGCTCCGTGAAATAGATTTCTTCGATCCCATCGACAGGCCACCTTTCCGCGAACGGTTGCGGCGAGTACGTCGGTGGGTATATCCAGATGAGCTCTTTGCAGCACTGCGTGATTCCGAACTGCGACTACGCAGCTGGCGCTGGAACAGTACATTCTGTCAGCAGGGTCCCCTGTGGATGAAGAGCATACACGGCGATCAAGCTTTTCAGAGCTTGCGCGAACTCACACTCGTCAAGTACCACCCAGAACCCTCTCGCGAAGACGAAGATGAGGACGAAGCCAACACGGAACCCACCATGGAAGAGCTGGTGGGTTCTGCGTTGGCTGTCCTGCCCAATCTTAAGTCTCTCACTTTTGAGACCTGCGGCATCGTCAGAGGGCGGCTTCTACCACTATTACCAACGAATCTCACCAGTTTGAGCATCGTCAACTGCGGAGAACTTCTCTCGGATGTGTTGTCCAGCTTTCTGACAACTCACGGCGCACATCTGGAGGAGCTTGTTCTCCACCACAACCAAGCTCTTGACCTTTCCTTCCTTGTCGACCTGAAGCAGTCGTGCCCTAAGCTAGAGGTTCTACGGATGGATACGACATACTACAGCTCCCTCGCCATGTCGTCCGATAACGAGCCACTCTACGAGGCTTTGTTAGGTGAGAATGAGGTTCCCACCTGGCCCACCACTCTGCGCACACTCGACATGCAGTATCTGCGTAAATGGGACTCCACTATGGCTAGTAACTTCTTTCAATCTTTAGTGGACTCGGCTGAAGAGCTGCTCAGCCTGCAGGACCTTACGATTATTGCCATGGTCGACACTGATTGGCGACAGCGTGCAGAGTTCAGGAGGAAGTGGACTGCAACTTTCCAGACAGTGTTCGCCAGGAAGTGGGAGCCGCCAAATCCCCACCTCGCGTCACTCAAAGCTTACAGGCTGTGGAAAGAAGGGCAGAAACCTCTGCAAACCCAAGAATCGCAGATTGAAGAGGAAGAGAAGGTCGACTCCTTCATCGAAGGAGTGTCAGAAGAGCTCACAAGAACCCAAGGTACAGAAGAAAGCGACAGCGATGCACCGCTCCTATCTAGAAGAAAGAAGCAGGACCAGCAATGGGGCTCGACGCGCCTTCGCTCCCGAGCCAAGGCAAACGCCAGCTATGACGAGGCGTCGGAGAACTCCGACTCAGAACAGGAAGCCGAAGACGAGAAGGTCACTTTCGTACAGGGTCGCTGCCACACGGTCATCTTCCGTATTGATAACTTCCGGCCTCGAGAGGAGATCTTTGCTGAAGCGGACTTCCTGGATGCTGAACCTAGCGGTGACGACGAGTGGAATGGCAGTGATGAAGCTAATGATGAGGGCGGAGGGTACGCTTGGTAGCGGCGCGATTAAAAGGGATTTGCTTGTTTCACGGGTCGTCGTATTAGAACGGCTCCTTCGAATATCCGTGCGGATGCTTTACAGTTGCTGCTAAAATAAGGCTGTCGCCAACATATAGGCGCGCTGTGCTGCTTTTAGCAGAGATTCGCTGTCTTAAGATTTTTCATTCAAGACCAAGATGTCTTGTGGAAGTCACCATGCTTGCAATAATCAAACTTGGAAGACCAGTGATTCCATGGATTGAGATGCAAAAAAGTAGTTCACATGGTAGTGTGAAGTGGTGCTGAAGATGTGCTGAATTTGACTCGACAGATTGATAGTATTTGATCTTGCAAAACCGCCTAATGCAAAGATATGCTTGGAGGACCAAGTACTGAAGAGCAATGTGGTAGCAGATGCAGCCAATTGTTGTGCCCATGTTATAAGCGTGAAGTTGAAACTGGCCTGAAAAAGGCCGGAAAGAGCGCCTCGGCTTTAGCCGAATTAGGGCGGCTGCGAACAGCACCTTCAACAAGCACGACACGGTGCCGTCGTGTGCTCACAGCCTAACAGCCTGCGCAATAGGCCGCGATACATCAGCCGAAGCAAAGCTTCACTGCGACTGCTACTCACAGGGCGCGCTCCTTTGCGCCACGTCCACAGCGAAGAGTCTACCGCGCCTCAAGCCTCCACCGACCACCACGAATCGTGCACCTCCATGTCGACAGCTTCACCTTCCAACCCCTACCGCAAGCGCTCTCTTTCCAGTACTACCGTTGTCGCGCGCGACATGCGATTCCAGTGTAGAGGTATATAGGAGGACTCGATCTGGAAACATACGCCAGCAACGAAAAAGCGAAGATTTGCCCCCGGTCAATCTCGAGTCCATCGTGTTTCTAGACGCACGCGCCCAGCAATTCCTCAGCCTGGAGAGGACGGCGTCAGTGCGCACCCGTTTGTTTACTTGCGTGCAGGCTGCTATGCAGTGAAAGAGCGTATGCTTGTTCTGTGGTTAAGAAGCACTAGCGTCTGATTTTCCAGGACCAGAACTCCTCACTCTTCCACCTCCAGCTCGTCCCCCACGCCTCTAGCAGCCACGGTCGCCCATCATGTCGGACAGTGAAGGCGAGAAGAAGACAGCGCGGCTTGGGCCCGAGTTGCGCGATATGAAGCTAGAGGAAGGCGCTACCTTCAGCGCAGGTGAGAGCGAAGGCATACAAGTAAAAGCAGAGGACGCAGACGCCCCGACCCCTTCAGCAGTCCCTTCTCGGCTCAAGCCATCTCGACCCAAGTCACAGTCGCCCATGCCAAAGCACGATTCCGAAGCGTCGTCACCGGCCGACAGCACCAAAGAGGAGGTACTTGGAGGAGATATTGTGCTGAAGATGGAGCCTGGGCCAGGGGGCAGAGCCCTCAAGCTCTCCCGCAGCGCCACACAGAAGGTCGTTTCGCGTCCGCCACCGCTCTACCTCGATCTCCCAGACTCCACTGGGGCAGCCAAAGAGACGTTCGCCGTTCTTCCGGAATGCACGTATTCGAACAAGTACATCGGCACAACCGACCCAGCTCTAGAATGTGACTGTAGCGAGGAGTGGGGTAGGTTTCTTCACGATTGGTTTTGCATCTTGGCGAGACGCTGACAATATTTGCAACAGATGCGGTCGAAAAACGAAACCATGCCTGCGGCGAAGACTCCGACTGCATCAACCGTGCCACCAAAATGGAGTGCGTGGGTGACTGCAGCTGCGGACGGAAGTGCCAGAACCAACGTTTTCAACGCAAGCAATATGCCGATGTTACAGTCATCAAGACAGAGAAGAAGGGCTTTGGGTTGCGAGCCAATAAAGACCTTGCGCCTGGAGACTTCATATTCGAATACATTGGCGAGGTTATAGACGAGCGTACCTTCCGTCGCCGCATGATTCAGTACGATCAGGAGGGCATTAAGCACTTCTACTTCATGTCCTTGACAAAGGGCGAGTTCGTGGATGCGACAAAAAAGGGCAACCTAGGGCGGTTCTGCAACCACTCTTGCAACCCGAACTGTTTCGTGGACAAATGGGTGGTCGGCGACAAGCTGCGCATGGGCATCTTTGCTGAGCGAAAAGTAAAGGCAGGCGAGGAGCTGGTTTTCAACTACAACGTCGATCGCTATGGAGCTGACCCTCAGCCCTGCTACTGCGGCGAGCCCAACTGCTCGGGTTTCATTGGTGGGAAGACTCAGTCCGACAATGCGACGAAACTCTCGCACGCGACTATTGAAGCGCTCGGAATTGATGACGGCGATGGGTGGGATACAGCAGTTCACACAAAGAAGGCTCGTAAGAAGAAGGTCAGCGAGGACGATGAGGAGTATGTCAACGATCTGCAGCCACGATCACTCGAAGATGATGGGGTACCCAAAGTCATGGCAGCTTTGCGACAATGCACAGAGAAGTGGATTGCCGTCAAACTCCTCAGCCGCATACAGCAAAGTGACAATGATAAGGTCGGCCACCGTATCATTCGTATGCACGGTTACGAAACCTTCAAAAAGACTCTGACCACCTGGATGGACGACTTCAACGTCGTCATGCAGGTTCTTGACATTCTGCATAAGCTGCCGCGTATCACCCGAAACAAGATCCAAGACTCGAAGATTGAGGAAGCGGTAGAAAAGCTCAAGAGTTGTGGAGACGAGCGTGTAGAAGAATCAGCAGACAAGCTTCTCGCAGCGTGGAGTAAGCTGGAGATAGCCTACCGGATACCGCGCATGAAGAGGGACCCTAACGCAAGCACACCCGTCCGTACTGAGAACCATTTTGAACGTCGCGAGAGAGGTCGAGAGCGATCAAGATCTAGGTCGAAATCTCCATCTACTACAGCTGCGCCAAAAGGGCCGGCCAACCTGAACGCTCCATCTGGCCCTCGTGTCGTCAATGCACCGAGAGGTCCTGCCAGTGGTTTCTTCCAGGGTCCTCGTCCAGCTCCTCGATCACGACCTTTCAACCCTCTACCTCCCGGCTGGTTCCAGGCCAGCTCCGACAATGGCCCAACTTACTATTACAATTCCTCAGGGACTACGCAATGGCAGCGACCTACTATGCCGGCAAACCAGCCTCCGCCGCCGCCACCAAAATCCAAGACGGACACGCAGCTCCTACAAGACATCATCTCTAGCATCACCGCCAACGTCACTCCTACCGTTGCATCAGCCTCGACGACCCCACAGCCTGCTGCCGACGAATCGAAGGACAGGAAACACAAGAGCGAGAAGTGGCGAAGTCTACCTCAAGAGAAGCAGGAAAGGATTTATGAGGCCACTGTAAGTGCACTATTTGCAAAGGACTGAGCAGATGACTGACCGTCCCAGCTCTCTCCACACGTTATGTCTGTAGCTTCACACTACCGCAAGAAGCTGGAGAAGGACGACCTCAAGCGTCTTTCGAAAGAGGTGGCCAAGAAGCTCGTCAGAGGTGACTACAAGTCCAGACGCGTGAAGGACCCCGCTGCTAAGCTTAGCTCGAAACATGAGAAGACGGTGAAAAACTACGTGAAGGATTTTATGGACAAGGCTGTAAAGAAGAAGGAGGAACGTGAGAAGGCGAGAGCAGCTCGCGGAGATGCAGCACATGACGATAAGGGCGCAACACCGGACACCCCCCAAATCGACATGGACGATCCTTATGAAGCCACGGCCGAAGTTGACGTTTCACCAAACGATATTTCTTCCGAGCTGAAGCGAAAGAGGGAGGACGAAGCGGACAATTCGCCTCGCAACATACGTTCGAGGACAGACGAGCCACCGGCGCCTCCGCCGCCTCCACCGCCTCCAATGAGCGATATGCCCATGGAGCTAGACGAGTCCGATGCTACACCCTTGGATGCCACACCCTTGGACGATGGATCGACGGGATCATTTACAGAAACAACACCTTCCAACGGGAAATTGGCCCTGCGAGCGGGCGGTCAGCCTAGCCCGATGCAGCTTGCGACACCGCCAACGAACGGTGCTGGTGACAACAGGATCAATGGTGGCAGCAACCTGCGATAGCCAGCACAAGGAGGGGTCTCCAGGCTTCTTTATCATATTATCACAGATCTTTAATTATTTGGGTTGGTCATTGTCACATACACACGTGGTTGCAATTTCAGTTGGTGAATGGTGCTGCGGGTGCTGATGACGATGCACAAACATGCGTGCTGATATACGGATTCATGACAGTGGCTCGCTTGTAACTTTTTGTGGCTTTGTATAGGCAAGAACAAGTGTGCAACATAGACTGAAAAGCGAGGATATGATGTACAACAGAGTGGTGGTTTGTAGGAGATGTAATAAAGCCATGCTAGCCAATTGCCCTCAAATCCCCTCCTATCCCGTCACGCAACACATCAACTCCAACTCAACTCAACTCAAAGCTCAACCCCTCCTCCTCCCTCCACTCCCTCGCAAACCCCCTCAACACCTCTGTCCGCCGCCCCGCCATCCTTTTCCCACTTGCCGTCTTCATCATGCCCTCGAGCTTATACAGCTTCTCCTCAAAATGATCAATAGCCCTTCTCATAGCCTGATCTGGAAACTTGGCCGCGCCAAACGAAAAACACCGTCCGATCCCAATTGCCCCAATAGCGTCCAGCCGATCCGCGTCCTGCACAATAGCTAGCTCCGGGTGCTGCGCCAGTACGGCGATGACGGATGTTGGGTTTCGGACTTCGTTGGTGTAGCTAACGTTATGGACAATGGTTTGGACTTTGTCCGCGAGTGCGGGTTCAGCGCCGTGAGATAGCAGGATGTCGCGGACTTGGTTCGTCGTGTCTTGGCCCGGTTTGGCGTACTTGTGGTCGCCGACGTCGTGGAGGAGGGCTGCGAGGAAGAGACTCGTGGTGTCGTAGGTGGAGGGGTTGGTGGTGAGTTCGTCGCGGAGGATTAGGTGCGCGTTTGAGACTACGCGCAAGATGTGCTGGTAGTCGTGGGAGTTGTCGTATTGGGACATGTAGGCGTGGACGTGGGTGTTTATTGCGGTGAAGAGGGGGTATTGGTTGGGAGGGATGGGGACTTGTGGTACTGGGATTCTGGGGGGTGTTGGTGTGGTCATCTTGGGCGTGCTGAGATGGGAGGCTTTTGGAGACGCGTAGATTGGAGTTGAGAAGGATATTGCGAGGTGATGCAATTCCTTTGGTATGTGTCTTTCTGCTCGAATCGAAACCTCTCTCTTATACAGCGCGATTCACTGGCAGCCAAACTCAAGGAGTGAATTTGGATTAGCAATCTTGCGCCGGTGAGGGGCAGGTGTTACGGACGTGGTCGGTGTGAGTCTCTAAAGAGTATGGTCTCGCGATTTAGCAAAACACGTAGTCACATGTCTGTCAGAAATGGACCTTTGCAGCTGTCAAGCGCCCTTTTAACGTGACACGCTAAGGAGAAAAACATCCTACGAGAATAGGCTTCCATTGCTTGGCCGGTGTTTTTCACGACGCTCTGTGTAGTTCAGAAGGGCGGAGGTGACCAACTTCTGCAAGGTGCAAGAAAACTAGAGACCATCAGGAGCATTATGGTAGTGTTGGGTTCATTAGACAAAAAGATGTGATTCTTGGACTTCTTGTGAGCTTATGATAGTAAGGTTATGATACTGCAGAGCCACGACCTACAAAGTGCACGTTTGTAGCTAGGGGCATCTGCAATTTGAGTAAAAGACTCTCAAACCGACTTTGTTCTTAAAATTGAACAGTCGCGCAGCTTCGACTATTATCAGAATACGAAAACTTGATTTAGAGCGCGCTGTCACATGAGACGTTTGGTAGGCGAGTCTGGGGAAGCCCGGGGACGGACCTCGGCAGCCACGCGACATGACTTCACCCCATGCTTTCGACATCGCGCCGTTTCGTAGCGCATCCCTTCAACACCAGCTCATGTGCTGGAGCCAACTTGGCCACCGAACTACCCACTGACGGGTGCGACCGCGATGACGATTCAAGAAGCGACGCACAGCGCGACCGAGGTGCTGTCGCAGCCCACCAAGTGGCTGGGCATGTACTCTGACTTCATCACCAAGAACAGCAGCGCAGTATCACAAATAGAGTCGGCGCTGCGGTCACTGACATACATCATCCCTGGTACATCTATATGGGTCCATATCGAATCTGACAGACTGCTAACATCGATCAGGACGATTCCGAGAATCAGAGATCGCATCTGAATCACGTACACTCGACCCCCCCTCGTCTCTACGGACACAGTTGACTAACACCTCACAGTGCACTGCGGTGTGCAATGCCTCTCATTGTACCATGACACCCTCCTTGCAAAAGCAATGGAGCAGATGCCTGGGACGCGCCGACAGCCTCTCACCCCGCACCACCGCTACACCAAGTTCTGGACCGAGAAGTCGCCAACGTACAAGCGCATCGCAAATGTCCTCCAGATGCTCCAGTTCACTGAACTATTGTGGGAGATGGCGGCAAAGAGGAAAGGCGAGAAGATGAGATGGCGAGTGGTGGTACTGTTGGAGATAATCAAGGCTGTCTGCCGATTGCTGCTGCTCCGGTTGACAAACTCGAGGCCACTGCTGTCGCCACCCCTGCCACAAAGAGAGATCGACCCAAGCTCGCTAGAAGACTCATCGGCTTCTGCAGATGGCATGGACACCCCACCAAGTGAACGTTCGGTGGAGGCTGAGAACTGGACCATGCCGAGGACAGGCCTATCCATGCCCAGCCTACCTGATTCGTCAGACATATCGAGCTATCTTCTGTCCAAGGTGCTCACAGCAGACGATATAAAGCCACCAAAGGCTTTACTCCACCGTGTCAGCGGAAAGGGCGAGCTGGCGGAAGCGCTATACATTCTGAGACCGGTCGCGTATGCGCTAGCCATGCAGCACTTCAGTGGCGACAGGAAGAGCTGGCGACCATGGCTGATCGGTGTGAGCATCGAGTACGGTGCCAGGCAGCTCGCAAAGAAAGACTTTCAAGAGCGTCTGGCTGGTGGGCTGCGGGGACTGACTGGGCTCGAAAGGGAGGAGCTGAAGAAGCGTGCTTGGGCGCTCGGGTGGTGGACGATGCGCGGCGCCTTCTACGAGAACATTACAAAGTAAGACAGTCCTTTCTCTGCGCGAAGGTTTACTAACAGCAGTAGATCCTGGATACACGCTATCACGCGAAAGCTGAAGAGCAAGCCTCTTCTCGACATTGCTGGTGGTGTCATTGAGGACTACGAGTTCTTGTGGGACCAGTACTATTTCTCGACGACCACGCTGTAAAATCACGACGTTTTTCTTCTTTCTGTTTTTCTCCGTTTTTGTGCTGCACGAAACTTCTTAGATACCAGATACTTTGTATGCTTGAACCATTGATGTAATGATATGATTGTTGTAACTCTTGATGTCGCAGTGAAGCCATGTGTTGAGGTCTCATGTTGAAGAACATTACATCTAATCGACTTAAGAGCGTGTTGTCGGAGAATGAAAGCAAGTATAAATTACAATCACTTGCACGCGGTCATGCTGTCTGGAGCTAAAGCTCGGGCCAGTACCTAGTACGTATTCCGAACTTCGTGAGCATCACAGAGCCGCATCAACACCCATCCGCAACCTCGCCCGCCACCAACGAACGCCGCTTCTGCTAGAATTCCTACGCCACACCCCCATCTCCACGATACAGAAACACAGCACACATATACGATGCCCGCCACGACAGCAGAGACGCTGTCACTCGTGACACGCACCGTCTCGGTTGCGCCGCTCGTGCTCCTCTCGGCAGCAGATCACTACGGCCGCCAGGCAAAGGGGACACGGAAACGAGTAGTCGGTGTGCTCCTGGGACAGAACGATGGCACTAACGTCAGGGTGTCCAACAGCTTCGCAGGTGCGTAGACGCTCTACCGCCCGTTTGCCGCCTGCTCGTCACGGCGGGGGCGGGGCCCTCTCGCCCAGCACAACAGAAGCTGACAGCAGGCACAGTACCGTTTGAGGAGGACGAGAAGGACCCGTCGGTATGGTTCCTGGACCACAACTACGTCGAGTCGATGAACGACATGTTCAAGAAGATCAACGCACGCGAGAAGCTCATCGGCTGGTATCACACAGGGCCCAAGCTGCGCGCGTCGGACTTGGAAGTCAACGAGCTGTTCAAGCGCTACACACCAAACCCTCTGCTCGTCATCATCGACGTACAGCCGAAGGAGGTGGGCGTGCCAACAGACGCCTACTTCGCCGTCGAGGAGATTAAGGATGTAAGTCTTAGCTTTGCCTGAATCTCCACTACCATACTCATCTGCGATCAGGATGGCACAACAACCTCCAAGACCTTCGTCCACACACCCTCGATAATCGAAGCCGAAGAAGCAGAAGAGATTGGTGTCGAGCACCTTCTCCGTGACATCCGCGACGTCGCAGTCGGCACGCTTTCCACTCGCATTACCTCACAATTGCAGTCGCTGCAAGGCCTGCACCTGCGACTGCGCGACATTGGGCAGTACCTGCAAAAGGTCCTCGACGAAGATCTGCCCGTGAACCACGCGATTCTAGGCAACCTACAAGACGTATTCAACCTCCTCCCGAACCTGTCAACACCGAAGCCCACACCAGTCGGTGGAGCCGCCAACGGCGTCGGCGCAGCAGCAGGCGCAGCCGGCGCCATCGACAACGGCGAGCTCGCACGCGCAATGAGCGTCAAGACAAACGACCAGCTCATGGCCATCTACCTCTCGAGTCTGATCCGCGCCATCACAGCCTTCCACGACCTGATCGAGAACAAGATCCAGAACAAGCAGCAGGCCGAGGACAAGGAGGCGAAGAAGGACGAGGGCAAGGACGGCGACAAGGATAAGAAGGCGGATGGCGTGAATAGTGAGGCGAAGGAGGGCGATAAGAGCAAAGAGAAGGGCAAGGATGAGAAGAAGAAGCCGTGAAGGTGGTCAGATGACTGAGTAGATATGAGGACCTGAAGCGCTATTCTAGGTCATAGGAATGTGCTCCTGGGTCTTGGGAGAGGGGGAAAGACGACGTTAGGCAAACAGCCACGGTCGAGGATATATGGCATCATGACATGATAGGCTTGAGACGATAATGCATCACGTCAAAAGACCACACTGAAAGCGCAAACACATTTAAACTGACTCGGTTCCCTGTCCTATGCACTCAATAAGCCGCGCTGCCACGGCCGGGTATATCATCTCCTGCAGCCAATCTCCCCGGAACCCGTCACCACCACTCTACGAACCTCCCCAACCTGCAGCCCACCCGGCCGCCGTCTCAACACTGACTCGCCTCTCATCGACGCACTCTCCAAACACACCACTACATCTCTCCGCCAACACGCAAGCCAGCAGGTGCTTACACACCGGCGGCATACCCGTTCCGAGACTTACGCCGCCGAAAATCCACTTGCTGGCCTCGCTCTCCGCAGCGTCCATGCTCGGGTTCCGGGCATCTCCGCTGTCCGTCGAAGCAGACGCAATGTAAGTAGATACCGGCGGTTCGGGATGGACGGATGGGAACGCAGCAAAGGCGAATGCGGGACACGTGCAATTCCATGCCTGCAGGCGCACTTCGTAGGATGTAGTGCTGTCGTACGAGGTGCTGTAGCGGGAGGAGCGTTGCTGGGCGGAGCGGACGTAGTGGACGGTGTCGGTGAGATGTGACGGGTCCTGGGGTGGAGAGGATGCGGTTGGTGGGTTGGGGGTTGGAGAGTTGCTTGCGATGTTTGAGTATGTGTCGCTGGTCTGTATCCGCGGGGTTGATTGTGGGTTTGTACTGCTAGGTCCGGCATTGCCGATGAGAAAACGAGTGATGAGCTTCCGGTCCAGCAGATCTAACGATGGGAGGAATTCGTTTGGAAACAGGACCTGCAGGGAGAGGAGCTGCTTCTTCACGGAATCCGGCGCATTGTTGAGCGAGAATGCATATGCGTCGTGGTGCGGAGACACAGGCAACGAGTTCAGCAATTGCGTCACGAAGTCGCGCGATGCGGGCAGTGTCGAGCTCGACATGGCAGGCCGAGAAGCTGTGGCATCGTTACCGAAGTTCGGTTCTGGCGTAAGTCGGTGAAGGAAGACGCGACGAAGAACAGCCGAGATAGAGTTGAAGCTATCGCAGTAGCGGCAGGCTTAATGGTCGCGAGCCCACGTGATGACTGCCGCCACTTGGTCGGCCAAATGCGGTAATGCACGATGACATTGAAGTGCGCGTTCATCTCATAATTCCGAGACACCCCCACTGATCGCATGATTGCGTGATGCTGATGTTGAACGTTCAAATCCCAACTGCCAAGGATATTCTCCGAATCCGAAGCTGTCGCCATCAGTTTGCTCATGTGGGCACCATCGATGTCGTCATAGTTGGACGTTTGTTGCCCCCAAGTATGTTTGGCAAGTGGGAGGTCGTTTACAAATCACGATCCTGCTCACCCACGTAGCATGGATACGCTCGCCAACACAGTCAGCGCTCATTTGTCCCGGCGCTGGCCGGAGTTGCGGGGTGAGCATCAATCAATAGACGGGACGACTGCCACAGTTGCACAAGGCGTTCTCTGGAACAACGGATTGACGACATAGATTCTTGGACCATGTGGAAATGACAGGATCGCAGCTGATGGTGCGATTGTAAGGTCCTGGACAAGCGGTTCTGCGGTTGAGGGAGATGAACGGCAGGCTGAGCGGCCGCTGCAGGGTCTCCACGGTGTGGCAGCCGCAGACATGGATGACTGGGTCACCTGGTGGCATTGGCCTATCAGCAGACGCAACTGCAACGTGCTTATGGGTGCAGATCGCGGATGCAGAGTGTCGCGCATACCCAGATGCATCTGCCACAACGAAGTACAGCAGACACGGCTGGGGAGGGCCGGATTGCTATATCGAAATCATACCCCAATACTTTCAACATGCAGCACTTGGATGATTGAAATGGCGCGTTGCGGGTATATAGCGCACACGGAGGAGCGCTCTGGAGACCAATGCTTGCCCCTCAGCTGCCTTGCAGGCGTCGCAGGATGCAATTGAGGGGTACCGCGACAAGATGAGAGCCGGCTGGCATGCGGCGATTGGCGGCTTTGTTTAGAATTGGCACCGACTGCTTCCAGATGCCAGGGTTCGGCAGCAGCGCGAGACAAGCCAACTTGGCGGACGAGGTGTAGGTAGTGTCGATGTCGAAGAGGGGTCAGATTTCTTATCGTACCCCACACAAGAGGGGTGATAAGGACCCCGTAAACATCCATGCGGGCATCTGTTACGGTTGGCCTGTGCCGGGCTGCCAAAGATGGTGTGCCAGCGTGAGATGGAAGACGACTCGTGACCTGCTTGTTCAGGGAATTGCGGACGATGGGCGAACCGCCCCAGTCGCGGATCGCAGGGACGGGTGTTTCGCCCTTGTTGACCACCCAGGTCCTGCGGCTTTCACATGCAAATGACGAGATGGGTGTGCGTCCCGTGGGCGCTTCACGCTGGCAATTGAGCAATTGCATTACTGGGAGACGACAGATAGGCAACTGACACGGGCAATGTGTGGCACACAGTTTCGCTGCAAGACATGCCGACCTGACATTAAACCCTGTAGAGCGCCGAGTGCAGCCCCGTGGCTGGTAGTGATGACCCCATCCAGGTGTGATACTGGTACTGTTCTAGGAGCCGTATCACAAGACCTCCAGCCACGGGTCGAATTAGATCAGACGGGCGCGCAAACTGGCGGCCACTTCGGCCAGCGCTGCTGCGGGTCTGCGGTGTGCGAGAACTCTGCAAGTGAAGTTCTCGCTAGACCGCCACCGGCCAAGGCAGGCAGGTGGAGTGAAAGCAATTGGGCTCTTTGCTCCCTGGCAAGTCGAGCGGCTGTTTGTCAATGGCGCCATGGACTGCATGAACATGATAGATCAATGGCTCTGGAATGTGGAGCGAGTGTGGGACCATGCTTTGTAGGTACATGGATGGCGGTCAGCCTGGTCGTAAGAAGGAAAGTTGTAGCGTGCATTTTGGGCAGACGCCAGGCATCTTGAACAGTGAGATGACGGAAGCGGTGACGGGGCGTCTAGAGCATACATGGGACGCAAATAGGGAGCAATTACCTACCTAGTAGACTGTAGGCAGCCTACCGGCGGACATGACCAGGCAGTGCTGTGACACGTAAACGCTGAATCTGGGAAAGGAGCCGGCGCCCAATGGCAACGGACGCAGTCTCGTAGGACTCGCAACAGCTGGCCAAGCGCAATTGAAGGTTTGGTAAGGACCGCGCAAAACGCCGTTTCAGAGCAAGTGAAGCGTGATGGCAAAGGTCGAGTGCGTCGTGGTGGTGGTGGTAGTGGTTCGGGCACTGCATGCACCGACCAGGGGACTAGCCGCGTTTGCTAGGCACCTAACACAGCAGAGCGAGAGGAGAGCGCCCGAGCGTTGCCCCAGGAAGGACCCAGCGCATCGCAAACCGCACCAAGCCCAACCGTGACTCAATCCATTTCTGACAGCCAGCGAGCGACCCATTGCGCACGCCTGCTAGCCCTGGTCACGGTCGCCGTCACCGTCACGGTCACACACCTGCAATTGGGCATCCCCATTCGTCGCCCTTCCACGGCCGTGAATGCGAATGATGATGCCTGAAGGGGACCATGGCACGCGCGCCAACCACACACCCTCTTTGTTCGCCGCAGTGGGCGGCAGTGTCTCAAAGGACGGATGACTCTCCTTGTCGCAGCCTAGCAGTTGGTATTCTCTTATAAGTCAGCCCGCCCCGTGTCTTCCTTGGATCCCTTTTGCTGGTTCGACTTCTTCTCGTCCTATCTCCGGCCTTGCTGTTCGATGGTGTAAGCAGCACCTCGCTCGTCAATTGGTTTCCACCGCGTTCCACGATTCAACCATCCATATCACTGCCTGCTTCGCCACCCATTGTAGCCAACAGCCAGCACCCAATTCGCCAATTATTACTCGCCCATACTGCACCAACCGCTCTCTCTCTCTCACACACACACGCACGCCCATAAAACCTGCTGCCTAAACTCGACTATAAAACACCAATCCCCCCAAATTGCTGCCCAGCAAACCTTGTGTTCCCACCCATACGGATAATGGCAAATCCAATGCATAAAGCACCCGCAAGCAACCGCCTTACGGTCTCCTCGCTTCTCTCCCCACCGGAAATGGAGCGCTCCAATTCATTTGGCACTTCAATGCCTTCAATCGCACTACAGTACCCTACTTTCGACTCGGCCGCCAACAAACACAGTAGTCTTGCACTGCCCCCCATGTGCAAGATGCCTGCCTACGCCTCACCACCCATCTCGCCATTCGACGCACAATCCCAGAAAGAGAACATGGACAACGGTAGCGAACAGGGCACATTGGACCCTCCACTGTTTCGCAGGGAATCGACTACCGGTGCTCTTGCTCCCGATGTGCCTTTGTTCTCGTCGCAACAATCGACCCAGGAGGCCATCACTCAGCACATGCAGTCCACCGACTACGCACAGCTAGCAAGCAAGCCGGCTGAGGACGACTACAAACTCGTCGCCCAGTTCCAAGCCACAGTGTTCAAGCAAGCCTTCCGAAACCCGGGCTCATACAATTCATGGCGTGCACAAGAGCGCCGCTTCGAAGAGCAATACAGCAGGTCTGCTGTTCAGGCTGGTGGCATCCAGAAGCGGCCACTGCCGAAGAAGCTTGCCCCCGCACCCGCCCCTAGATCCCGGCAGCCAAAGATTGCCCTGCCCAAGGCCGCCCCTCGCACTGCTCGCGAGCCCAAGCCCAAACGCACACCCAAAGCTCAGCTCCTCAACTCGTTTGAAGAGCACATTGGCAGTGTATCCCCCAAGACAGCGCGTCCGGCCACCACTCGCGATGACCTTGATTACAACGCCATCCCCGACTACTCGCCACCCCTGGAGTCACTCCGGGGCAACGAAAAGAAGCTGAAGGCTGAGTGGAAGGGCAACAAGCTCGATCTTTCCGACGATGCCGATCGGCAGCTCCTGCATGAGGCTGAGCTGGAGCTCGCTTCCACGCTCCGCCTCAGCTGTGCAACGTACCTCTGCAGCAAGCGACGTGTGTTCCAAGCCCGCATCAACGCCCTTAAGATTGGCAAGGAGTTCCGCCGAACGGACGCTCAGCAGGCGTGCAAGATCGACGTGAACAAGGCCAGCAAGCTGTGGCAGGCTTATGACAAAGTGGGCTGGTTTGACGCCGGTTACTTTCGTCAGTATGCCTAGACACAGCTGCTAGGTTTTTTTGCTTGTTTGACGAGTTCCTTTTGCTCGAGCGCATGCACGGGGTCCCTGAGTGGATCGTTGTGTGATGATGATTTACATTTGCATATGGCGTTGTCAGTGTTTTTTCTCTCTGGGGTTGCGCAAACTCCAGCACGATGGAATTGACCTCAACAGTCTTCCTCTTTTACGACGGCGTTTTGTGATTTTCTGGATTCGGCATGGACATGATGGTCTCCAGGGTTTGCACGTGTGCCCCCTGTTCCGGCGTTTGTTGAACACTCCCATCCATTTTTCCTTGTCTGCATGATGCGATACCCCCCTCCACAACATGTGTTGTAGTCCCGGCTGTGGACCCTGAGTTGTGCGTAGATAGTGTTGGATAGCAATGCTATCACATGATGAGATTATCATCTCTACTTTCTCCGAGCTTGCCGTGGTTGTGTTTCTGGTGATGCCCGTGCAAAGCGCAATGATGCCACGAGCACGACTGCTGCACGCCTTGGTGTCATTGTTATCGCACGTTGGGGGGTGGGTCTCGCGGTGCAGCGGGCTGCGGGGACATGTCAGATCGGTGCCCTTGGTGTGGCTAATTTGGGAAATGGGGCTCGGCGACCGGCGACCTGTAACATTTGGTCCGCGTCGGCCGGCGCAAGCAACGTCGTCAGCGCTCGACACCTGCGACTCTTGCACCCACGCCTGTCGTCGCCGCGGAACAGCGCGGATTTGCCCAGCATGTCGCAGACTCAGCAGATGGAGGCCACCGACTCCATCTCCAGCCAGGACCCAAACCGCCAGGACGCGAAGAAGACGAAGAGCAAACGACCCCCGAGTAAGCTTGGCCGACGTTGCGCGTGCGCGCGCGCTGGGAGGCCGTGAGGCCGTGGATTGAGGCGATGCTGATGGATTCACAGACACGGCGTTTCGGCAGCAGCGACTGAAAGCATGGCAGTATGTGCGGTTCCTCCAAGAGCGTGCGTGCACCGGCAACTGACGGCGCGGCAACAGGCCCATCTTGACCCCGAAGACGGTCCTCCCTCTGTTCTTCATCGTCGGCATCATATTCGCTCCCATCGGCGGCCTGCTGCTCTACGCGAGCTCGTTGGTGAGCCAAGCCCTCGTGCCCTCGACGTGCGAGCGGACAACCAACTGACATGCACCCCAGGTCCAGGAAATCTCCATCGACTACACAAACTGCAACACCTCGGCGCCGCTCACCGACGCCATCTTCGATGCCTCTGCACCCAGCACCCTCGCCGACATCCCCTCGGGCGACGTCTCGGCTTCCTTCAAGACGGCCGTCAAGTCACAGCCGCAGTGGGGCAAGGCGTGGGAGAACTACACCTGGCCTTCAGGCAGGGTCCAGAACACCAGCGTGTGCATTCTCAGCTTCGAAATCCCAAACGACATCAAGCCGCCCATCCTCTTCTTCTACCGCCTGACCAACTTCTACCAGAATCACCGACGCTACGTAAAGAGCGTGGATATCGAGCAGCTCAAGGGAACAGCCCGCTCCGTGAGCGACATCGAGTCTGGTGACTGCGGCCCCTTGGACACGGTCAACGGCAAGCCCTACTACCCCTGCGGTCTCATTGCCAACTCCATGTTCAACGACACCTTTACCAACCTCAACGCATCGAACCCCTCCCAGAACGGCGGCAGCCCCCCAGTCTACGAAATGACGGCAGCCGGTACATCATGGCCGCACGAGGGCGATCTCTACGGCAAGACAAAATACAAGCCGTCTGACGTTGTTCCTCCGCCCAACTGGCAGGAACAATACATTGATGGAAGCTACGACTCGCTAGACGAGCTCCCAGACCTTCACACGTGGGAGGCATTTCAAGTCTGGATGCGCACCGCTGGTCTGCCCACTTTCAGCAAGCTTGCCCAGCGCAATGACAACGATGTCTTGAAAGCCGGCACTTACCGGCTCAAGATCTACGACCGCAAGTCAACCCATGACGCGTGTCAACTAATAGCTAACGTGGTTCCAGGCTTTCCGGTACAGGCCTACAGTGGCACAAAGTCCATTCTCATCTCCACGCGTACCGTAATGGGTGGCAAAAATCCGTTCTTGGGTATTGCCTACATCGTCGTCGGCGGTCTCTGCATCCTACTGGGCGCCGTGTTCCTTGCCGCGCATCTCATCAAACCGAGGTCAGTTGCCTCCAGTCTGTGCACAAGCGGATCTCGATGGCTAACAACCATACAGAAAACTCGGCGATCACACTTACCTCACTTGGAACAATGACCAGCCGAGCACGGCGACAACTACTGGGCGGGTTGGTGGAGCATAGCAACAGGTATCGCCACAACGGCTTTGTTATCAGAACGTCTAGTTTCTCCTCGCCCCTTCTTTCGCGCCCGAACCGAATTATGAGTAAAATCTGGGTCCGGGCATTGTATGGATACCACAAGGCCAAGAAGGCCTGGAGTTTGGGTGTTTGAGCGGCAGACTGGATCATAGTCTTTTTGGTTTCATTAATGCATGTCATACTCGTCTGACTTGTCCACCCTCTTTGCACTGACTAATCTCATCTCCCAGGAAA
This sequence comes from Phoma sp. RAV-16-625, assembly GCA_004335185.1. NCBI lineage: Eukaryota > Fungi > Ascomycota > Dothideomycetes > Pleosporales > Didymellaceae > Phoma > Phoma sp. RAV-16-625. The sequence goes on along the minus strand of SAUA01000061.1, from coordinate 58,296 downwards.
TAAGCCTCGTGTCAAAGCTGTCAAACGGCGTGGTGCCGAGACAAGTCTCGTGGTGGAGCCGCATTCATCCTACTGATAGGGGCCAGGCAAGAATCCAGACGGGCGCCAGAACAAACCAACATGGACATTCTAGAACTTCAGGAATCCAGAACAAATACAACATCTTTGAGATGAAGAATAAAAGCCGCGTGAGCATCCTCACTGTGCAGCCACCACTACAATCAGTCCTCAGCTTACTTTCAGCACACTCATTCTCCTCAGCAATTGTCCCACAAGTCCCTTCAGCAACTCGTCTGCATTCCGTGCGACCAACTCACCCGACCGCTCCAATGCGCACTCCCTTCTTCCTTGCCTCGCTAGGCCTTCTAGCATCTGCCGCAGACCCCAAACCCTCTGGCACACCAGGCGGCTCTTTCGACTGTGGTACAGGCACGCAATCCGCCGACCAGAGTTTCCTGGACACGGTCCAACAACTGCACAATGGCAAAGCAAAAGGCAGTCTTGCGGCCCGCGCCGCCGAGCTCGCCGCCCGCGACGATCCGATCAAAATCCAAGCCGTCTTCCACATCGTCATGACCGACGCCGCCAAAGACTCCATCACCAACGCCATGCCGCAAGCACAGCTGGACGCCCTCAACGCAGCCTACAGCCCGTACAACATCAACTTCGACCTGCTAAACGTCACGTGGAACACAAACGACGCGTGGGCCATAGGCAAAAAGGACGACGACACCGACATGAAGAAGCAGCTCCGCCAGGGCACATATAACACGCTCAACCTGTACTTCCAAACCGACCTCGCGGGCGGCGTGCTTGGCCGCTGCACCCTCCCGAGCGCCATCGGCAACGGCAAAGGCGACCCGACCGTGTACGCCGGCGACGGGTGCAACATCAACGCCAACACAATGCCCGACGGCCTCATGGACGGCTTCAACAAGGGCAAGACAGCCGTGCACGAGACAGGCCACTGGATGGGCCTACTCCACACTTTCGAGGGCTACTCGTGCGACGGCCCTGGTGACTACATCGACGACACCCCCGTTGAGAGTACCGCTACCGATGGCTGCCCCACGGATCCTAAGAAGCAGAGTTGTCCTACCCAGCAGAAGCCTGGCGAGAGCGATCCTATTCACAACTACATGGACTACTCTATTGATGACTGCTATGAGGGGTTCACAGATCTGCAGGTCCAGCGGATGCGGAGCATGTGGACTATGTTCCGGGATGGGAACTAGGTCGTCTTAGACCATGGTGGTATGGGGATGCAGTTGAGAAGGTGGTGGTGGTGCGGTACGGGATCGCTGAGTTTGTGCGTGTATATTCTGCTAATTTTGCGTGGTTAGGGTTTTGGGTCCTGCACATAACGGGTTTCTCTTTATCGCGCTGGCTTTTGCTCGTTCTGTAGTTTTATTGTTGTTTATTGTTACGCTGATAGATGATTGATGAATATATGTATTCGCTTCACACAATTTTCTCTCGCTCCATCTCATCTCACTCTGTTTGACATCTTCGGTTCCACCCAAGCCCATCCACCCCAAACACATCACCCCCAAACATTCCACCACCATCCATGACGTCCCCAAAGCCCCGTTGTCGTGTAACGTTACTTAGCTTTGAAAAAACGGCCGGGTAGCATTCCGAACCGCTTTCGTGTATAGATAGCTGCGTGCCTCTTCCCTCCCGTGCTAGCGTGCTCCTTCCCGCTTCGTGACCTGGTCAACGGCGTCTGCTGCCAATGGCCCGCAGCATCGCGCGCACGGTGCGGGGATCTGGAGTTTGGGCTTGGCGGTGTGGACTCGAGGGTCTGGAGACTGTACGATAAGTTGCTCACTGGGGATGTTGGAAGAGTCGCGGGTTGAGGGGATGGCATGGCTTTCTGAAATTACTTTGAGTAGGGTTTCCGCATATTATTAGAGGCTCGACGTTCTACGTGGATATCACTGTCATGCTACATCATCCCACTGATCCCAAGTATTCCGCAATCGCGCACTACACACCTCCCACACCCCCCAACACCAGCTCGCCCACACCCACCTCACATACTGCCCAAGCAGCACATTAGATTCGATCGGTCGAAAACGCGTCATAGCCACGCTCATACCTCACTATCTGAAACTCTTTCTAGAACCACAGCCTCGCCCCTACAAGGCAAGACAGCGATCCACCCTACCACAATCCAGCCCTGCGAGCCTCGAATCGTATCCAAGGACAGACTAGGCAATTCCCAGGCTTCGATGTGATCAGACACGTTTGTCAATCTGCTTATATCCGTGGGACAACGGTTTTGCGCGCAATTCTTTGTTCCGGATGCGGAAAGCGCGGATGCATAAGCATGAAAGCGCCGGTGGCGGATCGGGGAAAGAACAATGGGAAGGAGGAGACGGTTTCGTCTGCATAGAAAGGCAAGGGTTCAGTATTGGAACTGCCGTGCTTTGAATGCGCTCATTCGTGCTGTAAAGTGGGTTGGATGCCCACTCCAGAGGCCAGTACTTGCACCCCGAGCCAACCTTCTAGACGACCTGCAATACCCAAAATTTTCACACGCTCCTATTATCAATCTATTTCCGCATCATCCTCGCATCAACAAAGAAGCAACCCTTCCACTTCAGCCACCACACGCCCCTTGTCCACCCGACTCTCAGCAGCCAAAACCCACCAGCATGCACCTCCGCCCTCAACACTCCACCCACTCGGTCCCAACATCCTCCAAACCCCCCTCCGTCCTACGCTACACCCTAATCCTGCTAAAAGCGCGTCCAAACACCACCGACATAGCGTGTTTGTGCTCGGAGTCGAAGCCGTACAGTTCGAGAACAACTGCTCCGCCGCCTTATAGACCGTGAGCAGAGAATGGGCGATATCAACACCAGCACAACCACCACATCTACATCCACACCCGAAGAAAACTGGGCAACCGCGGCTTTCTCAGAACTGGACGCTTGGTGCGGCAACACCTGTCACGCGGCGCTGCGCTGCTTACTGCAATCCCTTTTACTCGTCGTCCTAGTCGGTGCGTTTACTTCAGTGCTGTCACGGTATCTCGGGCTGAAGCGGCGCATGCAGTTGAGTAAAGGCACGATGGGTTTGAATAGTGCGAGGAACCTGGTGAGGAAAAGCGATATGGGGCGCCTTGCAGGGAAATTCAGGGCTGATGTTGGTGCGAAGATGGGCAAGGTGGAGACGGTGGATGGCGGGCCAGATATACAGGATTCCTGTGTCTTAATGTAGGGTTTGGGAAGATGGAGTGAGAGCTTGTAGCTGAGTTATGCGTATCGTTACAGTTGCTTCAAGTCATATGCGATATAAAGACGTGTGCGCCAAACATGCCTTGTGAAAAGATGACGAGATGCGAAAAGTGAAGCACGTAGCATGGCAATTGGATGGGACAAAAGAGTAATATTTACAGAGAAGTCTAGACTTTTAGGCCGTCAAAGGAATAGAAACAGGAACCCAACGTCGTCCTCTTAAAGTGCCGCATCGAACTCAAGACACCGACATGAACAGTCCTAGCGGCGGTGCAGTCATTTGGAAAAAGTCCATGGTGAGCCCTCCGGTAGAGTCAAGTTGATACGCAACCCTCTGGCCAGCTGCGCACGGAACGCTTGCGACGTTGTACTGGTTGCCCGGCTCAATGGAAGGTATCCATCCAATCAGTTGTGTGTTGCCGACATTATTCGCACTGATCTCTGATGAAGCAACCTGCTGACCAACGCTAGACACAGTGATGCCACCGGGCGATCGAACTTTGACAGGCGCAAAGTCTGCGAAGGGAAAGGCTGGAGGCATGTGGAAAGCAAGATTACAAGTCTTTCCTTGAAATTCGGGGCGAACGTCGAAGACAAAAACAGTAGACATGGTGAGCGAGAGTCGTGCAAAGTAGCCATTACCAATGATCTTGGACGGGTCGGCCTTGTCGACAGGAACGATCAGATTCGGGGCTTCAAAGGACCATGAAGACCGGTAGGAGGGCTGCTGGACGTTGGAAAGGATGGTGTTGTCAAACGAGACTCAGGCGTGGCCACCGTAGGGGCTAGTATGGTCGGTGCTGCAGTGTTCGATGAAGTGATTAGAGGAGTGACGACGGTGGCTTGGGCTGTTGAAGAAGAGGTTTTTACTATTGTCTTGTTAGTATGCGCCCGGGAAGATTGTTCGTCGCGACGTTACTCGGCCAATTGAACTCTGACAGTGGCACCCTGCTGCTGCTACTACTGCTACTACTGCTACCGATTGCTGCAGGCATTTTCGTCGGCAAGTTCGACTTCGCATTTGCATTAGCCCGTGAAATCCAACCTGAGGGCTTTGCAGCCCAGGCTTGAGGATTTACGGGGAAGTGCTGCGTGCGAGGACATTTGCAACATGACTGAGCAATGGGCAGAAGGTAGGAGAGTACAAGTGCGAGAAATGACAGACTGGCGAGCAGAGTAAAAAGAAGGGGAGATAAGGCGGACGACATAAGAATAATAGGGAGGTAGCTTACGTTTTTGGCCGCGGCAGGGCAAGACAGGTCGAACAGGGGAGAAACCTGTGCGAGATCACCTGCGGGCTTGATGCCGAAAGAAGGGCTGGGGTTGCCGTACTGGACATCCTGGAGGGTGTAGTAGTAGAGGTTGACGTTGTCGTTGACGAGCTTGCAAGTGACGTCCTCCCAGTAGATGCGGGCGTTATCAGCTGAGGGAACGGCCTGGTTGACGGTCTCGCCGCTAACGGGCCATCCAGTCTCAGTAACCCAGACGGGCTTCCCCTCGGCGGCAGCAACAGTCTTGTTGTAAGCGTCGAAGAACAGGTCGCTGCTAGCACCAATGCTGTTGGCGAAGGTACTCTGGAAGTATGGGTAGGCATCCATGCCGATCCAATCAAGGTTCGCAATAACAGCGTTGTTGCTGGCGTTGACGTAGACCTGCCATGTGTCGACGTGACCAAGCTTTGCGCCAGAGAGGCTGGTTCCGGCAATAGCATCGCGGGTCTGCTTGATGTAGTTGACGAGAACGTCGGGCTCGGCACCAGGGTTGCCTCCAGCGCCGTCCGGAGAGATACGGTAGAGATCCTCAGAACCGACCGAGATACCCTCAACCAAGTCAGTGAAAGCGGTGCCGTACTGGGAAATGGCTGCCTTGAGCGCGGCGATTTCGTTGTTGAAAGACTCTTGGCCAGCGGAGGCCCATAGGCCGAGGAGCAGGTTGGTCTTGGTGTTGATAGCAGCCTGGATCGCCTCGATGACGGTGTTCTGAGTTCCGTGCTGGATCATGGTGTAGAGACGAGCGCTCGTCCAGCCGTCGGTGCCGGGCAGGTTCTTTGCGGCATTGAACTCATACTCGAAGTCGGCCAAGGTCTTCGCAGCGTCGTTGTTGAACTGGGCACCGTAGTTGAAGCCCTTGATAGCTGCGTTGGCAGTGGACAAGAGAGCCGCCGAGGCGACAATGGAAGATGTGAAGCGCATTATGTAAGTAGTGAATAAGGTCTAAGGTCTGATAATACAAGCAAGAGCAGATAGGAAGAAGGAGACCAAAAGATATAGGACTGGCAGGTTGAGAGTAAGGCAATAAGTGTGCGGAATGGAGTAAATACTTAATCGGTCCATGACGCTTGACCCTCAGCGATGGCAGGGATCGTGCACAAGCTAATTGCTCATCAGGAAAGAAGCACTTGCGGATCGGCAGGGCAAGGACTTCCGCGTCTCCCGTGCTTCCTCATCTGGACAGCCCACGCGAGCCTGTAAATAGTACTTTTCGGTGCTACGAGCGCGGTGATGATATGGTCAGTCGTACCTTCTGCTACTCTTGGCTGTTCGACTGCACCGCACAGAAGATGCACTCTGTGCTGCTGTACGGACAAGCTCTTGAACACGATGAGCTTCTCTTGCTGCTCCGGCTTGGCTAATCATTGGCCGTTGTGGGGAGCTAATTCTCAACGGTTCTAGAAGGCGACGTCAGTCCTCATTCTGGCGCAGTACCTGGCGAGTCCAGATAAAAATAGACTTCTATCTTCGGCCACAAGATTGGCACCTGGAGATCAGATCCATAAACAATTTGACCAGGTACCTCGATAAACCATTCGATGGCTTTGTGCTGTGCATCCGCGTCTGCTGCTGAACGTCCTGGAAGAAAAGGGAGCAGCATCCAACAACTTTTGTGGAGTGGAACACGTTCGTCAATCCTGACAAATGTCTCCACCATGAAAGCCGCCAAAAAGCCTGCCCCAGAAAACCTCAATGTGGGCCAAATGAGAACACAGCCGGTCGAGACTAGCAGCAAGCTCGTGCGAATCCGGGGAGAGGTATGTTGATGCGACAGGTTCAGCCTACTCTGATGCAAGGCGTGGAAACCCGCGGTGTTGTTTGGCATGGCTCGCTCTACTGTGCTGTGAATTTCGACAATGAGGCTCAGCGTAGCACAAAATTGCTCGCCGCCGCTGGTGCCAGAAATGGGCCGCTTGGAATGATGACGTGGACAGCGCGCTGTCCGAACTCAGGAGAAGCGGTTCATGCGCCAGTGACGGGCCGGCGTGGAAGTGCGTGGCACTGACGTGTGTCGGCAGTGCGACACCATCGTGATGAGAGGAGTCTGGATGGCTCTCAAGGAAGTGTGGTTCGACTTGTGTCCTACGGCGTTAGGGTCTGGCGGTCCCGAAAAGGGCACTTCAAGTCTAGTCCACATTGGGACGTACAATAGAAGTGTGAGCGTCAAAAACACAGCCCTCTGAAAGCGCAGCTTTTCTGCGCCGAAAAGTCAGACGCACCGAAAATCAGCTACCAACTTCTACACTACAGCATGAAGGTTGCCTGTATAATTTTGAAACGAGCCAGTATAGGCGAAGTGCTCTATAGTCTCTTGCCCATCTTAACGGTTGCAAACTTGCGTGTCTGCTCCAACTACCTCTTCAATTTGAAGAGTCGTGCCTTTCACTGGTTTCCTCCGAAACACGGGAGTGTGTTCTTGAACGTTGCTAATTGTTTGATGTCTTCAAGGCCTGTCGATGCGGTATAAGACCTCGGCGACATTAAACCACGCCTCATACCTCACATCCTCTGGCGTGGTATCGTAGTGATAATGTCCCCCCTCGCCATGATCCGAAAAACAATGTGTATGCTCAATCCTCAAATCCAGTCCCGGGTCATGCGAGTGCAGCACACTTAAACACACCAGCGGTGCCTTCATCTCATAGAACTTCAACCAATCCTCCTTCTCCTTGTTGGTGATCAGAGGGGTTGGCGAGAAGTCTGGCATGACGTGCAACTTCGCTTTACCTTCAGAAATAAGGAAGACGCCGCCGAGAGATATGGTTCGCGTGCCATATGCATCCTGTAAGGCTTTGCGGATTGCTTCGGTGAAGTTGAGGGGACCAGTCCGTGAGGATGCTGTGATATGCAGTAAAGGGCCAGGGAGTCCTGAACTGCCGAAGAGATTGGCCATCAGGCCGCAATCTTGGGAAGACAGCTTTTCACAAACCGCACTGCCATCGCTCTTGACCTTTGCAAAGTGTGTCTCGTTCGAAACCTCCTTATTTTTCCAGCTCAGGTTCGGCATGAGCTCTGAGTTCATTCCGACGACGTGGAAGGGTCCTGCTGCAGCACCAAGAAGAGCACCTTGTCCTTCTGGCATCTCCATGAGACGTGCAATTTCAAGAAGGTCGTATTTTTTGGTGAAGTCCGGGGTAGGTGCTAGGTTTGGTTGCCCGCCTACGTCGGCGATGCGGGGACGCTCACATAGACCGGCGAATGCCAGGTTATAGGGCGCCTGTCGGAGATCTGGACATGGATCGATTGACACTGAGATCGACTTAAAGTTTTGCCCCAGCCCGCTCTGGATGCAATCAACAAGGTCCTCGAGAGGTGGGGGTCTGAGGTCGATCTTTTGGACAGGCAGTTTGGACATGGTTACGGATTCGGTCTAACACAGTGGGTAGCTTTTCTTGGGTTTGGTGATGTTCCGTCAGATGCTCTGCCTATGGTGAAGGACTCCAAGTAGACATGATCAAGCGGGGGACCTCCGGCGTTCCTTCCGAGGTTCAGCACGACATTCAATATTGAACTCGAAGAACGAGCAAAGAACATATCAACACGTTTGTATCAAAAGTCTATATCGTTATATTTGTATCTCCACAACAGTGGCTGCTAGTCGCTCGTATGTCTCGTTTCCACATGTGACATTCTTCTCAACGCTCTTGGTATGTTCTTCGACGGTAGAATTGAGTCTTGAACGACAATCAACCATCCATTGCTTCACCTTGGCGAGTATGTCTTTTGAACATCTCCCAGTCGTCCTGCAGATCGCCTACTATTTGGGAATGATCAAACCTGGAAAGATTGCTGGCCTCAAGAGGCTTAATTACAAGCCTCTTTTCAACGTTGCACTGCTATGTTTATTCACTCTTCGTAACTAGTCTTCACTACGCCTCAGCGAAAACAAAAAATCCATAGTTCGTATCTATGCGTACATCCGCAGCAGACTGTAGCATCTTAGGCATAGTAATGAAATGTTTGCGAATAAGAAACATGGACCTCTGTCATTGGTAGGGCTAACGGAGATTGCTATCGCACTGCTCTGACAAGATCAAACGTAGACGACCAAGGCGTACAGATAAACCCTATGTAGATGTACTTCCCATCAACTGAGCCTCAGCGAGCATCTACTTCAGATTCTGGTTACCAGAATGAACAAAGGATGAAGCTCATTAAGCTGCTGTATGTGTAGCCTCTGCTCTTTCCCACATCGGTAAGATATGTGCCGGAGGAAGGAAGCAATAACAACACGTTGGCGTGAGTATTAATTAGAAAGGACTCCAAGTTTGCAATGTGAAGGTGAAGTGACAGACTTCCACGGTCGACCTCTCGAGCTAGTGGAGGGCTTGGCGTTAAGCTCTCGGGCAAGGCAACATGAACCGCGTCAACTCCAACAAACACAACATCGCCGCCTCGCGTCTCACCCACCGCACGCCCTTTCTCTGTCACGAACATACAGTCTAGTAACAGAATCGCACTCGGCATTTTCGCTACCCCAAACCGATATCCAGAAAGACCGACAATATGGTATGTCATCCACGGAGCCCCGCTGGAGCTCTCTTTGCTAACGGCAGCAGTTCATAGCACGCAGCGAGTATGGTAAGTCACCACTAGAATCCCAATCTTTCTGTTCGCTTGCTGATAATGTCCTACAGATCGTGGAATCAAGTTCGTAACCCCACCGCCTCCCGCCCCGAACCCTACAGCTTACGTTGAACCAGCACCTTCTCGCCAGAAGGCCGTCTTTTCCAGGTCGAATACTCCCTAGAAGCCATCAAGCTCGGCTCAACAGCGATAGGTGTACGCATGCCCCTCCGCCAGACGCGCGCCAGCCACCGTACATGCACATGCTCACAAGCGACAGGTCGCAACCGGCGAAGGCGTGATCCTCGGTGTAGAGAAGCGCGTGACATCCACCCTCCTTGAGACCAGCTCAGTCGAGAAGATTGTCGAGATCGATCGCCACATCGGATGCGCCATGTCTGGCCTGCAAGCCGACGCACGAAGCATGGTCGAGCACGCCCGAGTCGAGAGCCAGAACCACGCCTTCAACTACGCCGAGCCTCTGAGAGTAGAGAGCTGCACACAGGCGATATGCGATCTTGCGCTGCGATTCGGCGAGGGTGCTGAGGGCGAGGAGAGCATCATGTCGAGACCGTTCGGTGTGGCGCTGTTGATCGCTGGGTACGACGAGGACGGCCCGAGTCTGTACGTTACACGCAACCACACGTCCTGAGCTAGGGCATCGGCTAATCAGATTGAAGGTACCACGCTGAGCCCTCTGGCACATTCTACCGTTACGACGCCAAGGCAATTGGCTCCGGATCTGAAGGCGCACAAGCAGAGCTGCAGAACGAGTTCCACAAGTCGCTTACTCTGCCGGAAGCCGAGGTCCTCGTCCTCAAGACACTCAAGCAGGTCATGGAGGAGAAGCTGGACAGCAAGAACGTGCAGCTGGCGAGTGTGACCAAGGACAAGGGCTTCCGGATCTACACCGATCAGGAGATGGAGGAGGTTGTTGGAAGGCTGCCTACAAACTAGACTACAAGATGCATGCGCGGGAGGGGATGGAAAGACAGCATGTTAGAGCACTCACACGCTGCATCATGACCATGAAAGCAATGAATCAATGCCAGAACATCACGTCGCACATCCTTGAAAGTAGACTCATCACACACTCCTAAGCCAACAGCATTGAACACAAGAAATGTCTATTCCGCACTTGCAGCCGCTAATATACAGCAAGCCAGCCCAGTCCAACGCTAAAGCCATGCCTCGTATAATACACGCCCTCGATCAAGCAAGCAGAGCATCTAGAACGGGTTGTCCTCGGGGGCAATCTCCTTCTTGAAGAAGCTGCCCAGGGGAGTTCTCATCATGATGTCGTCGCGCACCTTGGGCACCTCGGCGAAGAAGAAGAGGGCGAAGAAGCCGGCGACGCCGCCAAAGCCGCCTGCAAGGACACCGCTGTGGAGTGTGAGTATGGTTTTTGTGATACCGTAGGGGAGGGGGAGAGACGCACGCCTTGATCAGCTGGCGGGCGGTGATGCCGTGGAAGTTGCGGGCGATGGTGTACCTGGGGGTTGATGTTAGTTTGGAGCTCTCGGCGGTCGTGAAATGCTTCCTCCTTTTCTGCTCTCTCGTCTTCCTCTTTCTGACGCTATTCCCGCTGGTCGTCGCGCGCGATAAACCCGTCTAGTATCCTAACGATGCGTCGCAGCATGCCGTCCCACTCCCGCCTCTTCTCCCGCATCGCCCCATGCTCCTTCCAGCTCCCATAACCCTATCATCCCGTCCAGATACCGCGGAAAGAACTGTGGTGTACGTACTGAGGACCGAAAGGACTCCTGTAAGCCTTGTAGGGGCTGCGCTGGCTCTACTCCCAATTAGCCTCTCGTTCCAACAACACCCTCGCCGCAGCCACGGCGCAGCCAATGGCTGAGTATAGTATCCGGGGAGCTTACGAAAGCGGCAATCGACTTGCCCTGGACGGGGCGGGCGGGCTCGGAGACGTGCATCGTTGCGGGTGTGGGGTTGCGATGTGGTGACGATGTCGGTGGTTGCGTGAGAAGTTGAGAAGCTGCGAGGGTGCCAAGGCGTGGGTGTTGTGGGCCAATCAGAGGATGCGGGATTTTGCGGGTTGGGTCAGCGAGGTCACTATTCTCCGCATGTTGAACTCTGAAATTGCTTGTAATTTATGGAACTCGGTGTACAATTGTCGATGTTCGATTTGATTTGATTTGGGTATCTAATGCAAGCTGCTTGTTCTAAAACTGATTCACCTACCTTGTGCGTCCTGACAGTCTACTTCTGAAGGCAACGCGAAATAAGAGAAACAGCCCTACAGTAAGTTTGAAAAACAACGAATACTCCGACCCTATGCATGAGGCGTGAACTTCGAAGCTCATGCCTGATTGTCGCCCTCCTTCTTCGCCGCTTTCTTTGCGTCGATGGCTTCCCGCCAGTCCTTTCCGTATAGAGCAGTAACATAGGTAGCTCCCGCACCGAAGACGAGGAATAGCGCACTGATTGTCGAGAACCACCCGACGCCAATAGCTCGGACAGCTGGGAGAACGACGGCCGAGCCACCTGCTGCGAACATGTAGCGCATAAAGTAGTTGCCAGCTATTCAACGTTAGTATTGACCTTTGATAGAGGTCAGACAGAGGAAACGTACCAACAACCTCAGCAGATCGACCCTGCATAACGTCCAAACAATACGTGTTCAGACTCGGGAAACAGAACAACTGCGCCACACCCTGCAGGAACATCATGATGACCGGCAGCGCAATACCGCCGACCCTCTTCTCAACACTCCAGCCGTAGATAAGCATGCATGCCGGGATAACGCCGCCTAGGAACCACAAGCAGCTCCGTAGCCGATCTTCTGCTTCTCGGTGGCCTCGAATACGGATGTACTTCTTGACAATATGGTCGGCGTAGCGCCCACCAAAGAAGGTCCCAAGGAGGTAGCCACAGCCGGGGGCGATGTAGAATAGCGATCCTTGGAGCGGACTGGAGAGGTTAAAGCGCGGGTTGAGGACGTATCGAATGGGCGTGAGAAGGGAGTACATATTCCAGACGAGGGATGAGGACGATAGAGCCTGCAGATCGTCAGTGTATCGTTCAATTGTACTCTGTATTGAAGACATACAACTAGGAACAGGTTCGGGTAGCGGTAGAGACGAATAACGCGAAACGGATTCAGCCACTGCCACATCTTGTGCGCTTTCTCTGGAGTTGAAAGGCCATTGAGCTCTTCGGAGCGTTTAACGTGGATGGTTTCTGGTTGGACGAAGAAACAAAGAACGACTGCAGTGCCCGCCAAGGCTGTCTGCAGCCAGAAGATGTCGCGCCAGGATCGAAAGGTGACGATGATGCCACCAATAAATGGACCTTCTTCAGTCAGCAAGGCAAGGCATCAGGTATAACATGATATGCTCACCTAGCGCCGGGCCGATCAGTGTTCCGGACATGAACCAACCTAGTGCGGTCCCACGCTCAGTCTGGTCAATGTCAGTTTAGTTCGCACAGTTGCCAAGGGGGTACCTTCTGCAATCGCAGTGGTCCATCGTAGTCCTATACGTTGACGCGGAGGTCAGGAATGAATGCCTGGCCAGACAAGTGGAAGTCATAATATGGCAACATCGTGTGAGGGTGTCGACAGAATTACGTACCGGTTTGTAGATGTCTCCAATGACGGCACTCCCGATCACTAGGAATGCAGTACCTTGGAAGGCGGTCAAGATTCTAAAGACAAAGAAAGCTGCCAGGTTTGGTGCCAGCGCAGTGCCAATCGAGAAGGCAGTAAAGAGCGTTGCGCTTGCCACAGAGACCTGTATGTTTTCGTTAGTGTAATTCTGTAAATCGCCTTAGTTGCAGGTAGAGGCTGTTGCATACCCATTTTCTACCATATATATTGCCGTATGGCCCATAGAAGCAGGGGCTGATACCCATGAAAAGCATGTACAATGCATTCGATATGTTGATGATCGATCCATCGGTGTTGTATGTTGCTGCCACTTCTGGTACGGCGGACAAAACAGTGGTGGATGAGACCGGGGCAAGGAAGCTGCAGAACGACATAGCAGCCACTATAACCATCTTTCGTCGTTCAGTGAAGCGATTGTAGACCTCGTCCAAGTCTCCAGTCACCACATGAGTCGCGTGGGCCATGTCATCGTGACTGATCGAGGATATCGTAGGTTGTAGCTGCAAACACTGATTCCCTTCGGGTATGATAGAAGCGTACTGCGTCTGCTTTTCAGGTTCTTCATTGATCTGAGGCGCAGCAGTTGTTGCTGGGACCGGATCGTTTTGAGGAGCCATGGTTCGAAGTCATGAAAAGCAATTCTAGAAAGAGAGCTGGATGTAAACTTCAAGCAGAATGCTTATCGTGGATATACCAGCGATCGGCGACGACAGTTCTCTTATCTAAGGCAAGTAAGAAGAACGGTGACTCAAGCGAGTCAAAATGTGTAAGGACGACATGTTGTGTCGCATCTTGCAGCGTTAGTGTTGGTCTTATCCGCGGCTGGGAGCATGTTGCCGTCATAGTCTAGTCTGTAGAGATGCTTTTCCGTGAAAAGATTGTAGCCCAGTGTGACCTGTTGCCGAAAAGCGGAGTAGCGTGACAGGGATGTCGGAACGTTACTGTGAATTCCGAGTCGGGGTTCACACCGACGGCTGGAGACAAACCGATAACCAACCAAGGTCGTTCATTTGTGTCTCTGCGCTGTTTGTTCACTGCTGGCAGGTTCCCTGAGGATAGTGTTCGGGAATAAGACTGAAGCCCGGTCGTTCAGCGCTTGGCAAGCCCCACGTGCAAATGCATGCATGCCGATGGCGATCTGAGAGACATAAGAAGCGAGCAATGAAGCTCAAGATAGCGTGTATATATTGGTATCGTTAGTTCATGACCGTTGCGTGGCCCTGACATGTGGTATCCCTTCCTAAACTCCTGGCGTGTAATCTCGCAAATGCTGAGAAGCCCAGATGATGCCGCAAACGCCGTTTTCTGTATGCATATAGACGTGAGTGTTCCTCTCTCTTTATATACTGAGTTTGTCCACGCTCAGGCGATCAGCACTTCGGTGACGCTTCACCATACCAAGCTTGTAGAACTTCTCCTCGCCAGTTGCTGTTCGGCCACCGATATACCACTTTTCCGTGCCCATGATCTCGTTGAAGCCGTCTGATGAGCTGTCGGACCCTCTCCTACTCCTTTGCGATGCACCCGGTATGGGGAACGCCTTTGTGTGGGTCGGTGATGTGGAGCGGTGGTAGGGTGCCGCATGTTGCCTGGTGGGCTGAAACTGGCCTGTGGTCTGCACTACTGTTGTCGTCGCGCCAGGTGAGGGTGATCTTGTCTTGGTGGTAATCGTGCGTGTGGTGCTTGATGGTTCGTAGCCCTGTGTCTGGGGTGGTGCAGTTGTGTGAGAGTACGAGGCTGCTGATATTGCTTGTGATGCGCCCGCTTTCTGTATGGTGGGCTGGGCGCGAAAGGCTGCCAGAAAGCCGCCGAAAAAGGTACTGTTGGTTGTCATGGCGTTTTCAGAGGCCTCTCGCCCTGCAAGTGAGTACTGGTGGTCTTCGTGCATCAACAGTTGGTGTGCGCTTTAGTGCCCAGACAACCACTGTACGCCTCTTCTCCAAAATAATACCAGCAGGTCGTTCAGCTCTTATTTTAGTGTACGGTGGGTTCCTCGCTCATGGATGACTCGACGTATGTGTTTGTCTTGGACGTTTACAGGCGGCCGGTGTGCGTGACGTAACAACGGGTCACAGTTCTGCAGCTGTACACAACGAGTACCTCTGATGGCAGGCGCTTTGATACACAACGACGTATTAAGAATGGCGGGGTAGACAGGTCTCTTATGTATACGCGACGGCGGGGAAGTGGAGAGTGGGTTCCAAGGTCGTGCTGGGAGTGTTGTGCCGGATCCGTGAAGGAAGTGGAAGAAATCGGAAAGCAGCTGATCGTGATTCGGCGCGCACTTTCACACTCCGACGGTTGACCGAGGCGACGAACATGAGCACAGCTACACCTCAAGAACATAGCCGCCGCTGGCCATCAGTCATATTCCCTCGGAAACCTTTCAGATATTGTCGCGAGCTTTCTTCCCATTCGACGTGTCGCTTTGTGGATTTGCGCTGCATGCAGGATTCGCTCATGCCAGGTTCACGATCATGCACTGTCGTATTCCCCCTCCACACCTTACGAATTCTTGAAATCTGTATGGCTGCTACTCTGCCAGCCGTTCGCAGGCGCCTACATGACGTGCCGCACACGCGGGAATGGCCCGCATACTACCAAGATTACCTGCACCGCATTACCATCAGTTGCACAAAATAGAGCCGCGATCTGCCGCTCTTTTTCGCGCCTACATAATTTTTCTGCGGTTCCGTCCGAACTACCTCTAGAGGACTTTCTTTCAACAGCCTAAATGCATGACAGGTGTATCTTCCTCGAGCACCTGGCAAGCCAAGTGCATCAATGAAAAAAAAGGCCTGTCAGATTGCCATCAACGCCCTGCCGCCCAGGTCGACCGAAGTACGAGCCCAGTTAGCTGAAGATCATCGCCACATCCGCCGAAGCAGATGCAATAAGGCCTCACTCCGGGGCATCGAGGCTGATAGTCATCAACCAGGTTGGAGAATCTGTGGCTTCTGTAGGAAGCTCAGAAGAGGACGTGTACTATAGAAATGATTCTATGAAGTATCGTCGAACTACAGAACAGAAAGAGGGCCGGAGATTCACGACCTTTTATACCTGAGTCCAGATACCCCTGACTAGTCTTGCTCGCACAAATTTTCACCCTTGTCACACAGCGATCCACTCCCAACCACCGAACGGGCAAAACAGGCAACAGAACTGAAGAAGAAAATGTGAGCACTGGCAGCTATCTGGCCAATGTCTGCTTACCGGTGGAGCTGTGCAAAGAAGAAAAAGTTGTACCAAAGACGTCGAACTTGATTGGCCAAATCGGCGAGGGTACCTTCAACCACGGCACTGCCTCTTGCGTTGCAGAGAAAGCCGGCTTGAAGCCAACAGTCCTTAGCAACAGAGGCATTCAATGTTATACGCTAAGCCATCCGCAACCTAAAATTATGTTACAAGACTTCAACAACTTCCTGTTACTGTGGAAAGTAGTAATAATTATGCCGAATGCCTCCAGCAATACTGCTTGAGGCGCTACCGCTAAGACAATGTAGCCGGTTTTTTCTGCAACACGAGACTGCCTCCAGTTACTCCTACTGCCTCCAGTTACTCCTACTGGAGCCAGTTCAGCAATTTTGCCGACATTTTAGGGGTCTACAACCAGATGCAAAACTGTCTGATCACTGTTCTCATACTATCAAAAATCTCTACACAGTAAGCAGGGCTGACATCTGCCTGCTGCGCCCGAGCTTCTTGGTAACACCACCATCACCAAACTTCACAAATTGTCTTCCTACACGTACATGATCCCATCCGCGGACAACATCGGCTCCTGTACGTGGAGCTCGTTTGTTTGCACAGACTATTGCACGTCTGCCCGGGCAACCAGCTTGACTGCTACCGCCAGCAATGGCCACCGCAAGTGTGGCAGGAACTCGGCCCCGAGCCTCTAGGCCCAAGGTCAAAACAGGATGCAAGACGTGCAAGTGAGTGCTAATCTCGATCACAGCTTTGCACGGCCATGAAGTACTTCCATTCCATAAAAACACCTCAGACGGATGTCGGTGTTGCACTCACTGTTCCAGGCAGCCACGTGTTATTCAACGGTGCTGATACTCGCCTGTTAGGATACGCAAAGTAAAATGTGACGAAGCCAAACCCCATTGCAGAAGATGTACTACCACAGGCCGCACGTGTGACGGCTACAATCTAGACTTTACCTTTATACGGACGTCTTTGACTGAACGGACACCCGTCACCTCCCCGCCCCTGTTCGTCAAGGGTCAAGACATTGTCGACTTCGCATCAGAGACGCGCTCTTTCAACGTGCCGTTATTCCTGGTGCCGTCACTTCGTCTCGAAACCGCCGACGAGCTCACAAGCTTCCAGTTCTTTGTAACACATGCTGGCCCGGCTCTGGCACAGAGCTCCCATTCGGTATTCTGGCAGCGTCAAGTTCTGCAAGCCGCCCATCAGCATGCCTCTGTACAGCATTGCCTCGTCGCTCTCGGCGCCATGTATAGGAGGTTCTACGAGTGCACGTCGTCACACGTCGACAGTGATGTTGCGAACCGGCACTTCCAGTTTGCTCTGAGCCAGTCGAACAAGGCTATACAGCAGCTAGTCAAGCAACAGATCTCTGACAGCAAGACTGACACAGCAGACAAGCTGACTGTCATTACCTGTTGCATCCTGTTCGGCACCCTGGCGAATCTGCAGGGTCAGCAACAAGCTGCACTCGATCATCTCCGGAGCGGGATACGCATGCTGCGAGAAACGAATCCACAGTGCCACGACGACACCACGCATCCCGTCTCGCTGAGCTCGGTACGCTCCATAATAACTGGCCTGGACATACAAGCACGCAGCAGCATAAACTGGTCCGACATCCCAAACTGGGAGCCCGTGTTCTCGACCCCAGAAGCCGCGGACACTGCAGACACAGACATAGACACATCCCATCCCCACGCACCATCCGAACTGCACCACCGCGTGGAGACCCTCCTCAACGACACCCTAGCTTTCAACCGGGGCTGCGTCTCCAGGCCCCCCAGCGACCGAGCGGAAATCGAACACACGCACAACACCCTAGTCCACCGCTTCCAGCGCCTCTCCCACACCCTACAAACCCTCCCCCTCCCCCAATCCCCAACCCTCTCCCACACCCTCCTCCTCCACCTCCAAACAACCCACCACCTCCGCTCCTCCATCACCCCCCTTCGCCAATACTTCGCCATCCACAGCCCCCTCACCGACATCCCCTACAACCCCAGCCTACACTTTAGTGCAATGCTATCCCACGCCCTGCACCTCCTCCCCGAATCCCCCACCTCAGCACCCGTATACACCACCGCCCCCGGCCCGCTCACCGCGCTGTGGCTAATAGCGACCAGCGCACCCTCGTCGTGCGTAGCGCTGCGGAAACGCGCAATCGAGCTCATGCAGAGCCATCCGCGGCGCGAGGGGTTGTTTGACGGGGCGTTGGCGGGGAGGATTGGAGGGGTGGCGTGGGGTGTGGAACAAGCGGCTGCGAGGCGGGAGTTGGGGGGCCAGGGGGCAAGGGAGGGAGATCTGGAAGTTAGTGAGGAGGGGAGGTTGGTGGGGTTGGAGGTTCACCACCAGGGGCCGTGGCGGGCGAGAGTTTGGCTTGCGGATAGGAAGCAGGTGGCGAGCGGGGGTGGGACGGTGGTGTGGGTTGAGTGGTAGGTTTGGGTGGTTCAGGTTTTACATTTGTAGTGAGACATAGGGATAATACTATACTGTGGGCGGCCTGTGAACGGTATATAGAGCAGCCAGCCCGCGTGGTGTCCTGACTGCCAGCAGTCTCGTGCTTTCCGTCGTAGTCGTCGTAATGCAACATCGTATCCAATATCGTGTCCAGGCATCGTACAATTCAAATCTCATCAACCTCCAAAAAAACCGGCCTTAGACGCCGGTCAGAAACCCATCAAGATCCTCAACCCTTACTTCCCTCCCCCTCGCAGCCATCCTCCGCCCCCCAGGCCCCATGAGCGCCGGCTCAAGCACCCTCCAATTCTCCCAGCTCGTGCTAACAACTCTTTTCTTAGGCTGCGGCACCACCCCAACACTGACGCCGCACCCAAGACTCCCGCGCTTCACTTGCATGTCGATCTTGCCTCCACATATGCCGCGCAAGAGGTGGCTGACGGGACTGCTCTCGTCGCTCCACACGCTGGAGTACGAGTCTGGACCTGGGTAGAGGATGTGTGCTTGTAGGGAGACGAGCTGGGGCGGTTTGCAAGGAGTGGGGGCGGGTGTGGAGGGGAAGAGGACGCGAAGCGTGTCTGCGAGAGCTGCGAGGGCAGTTGAGGAGGTGGATTTGTCGACGGCGGGGAAGGTTGTCGGTGATTTGCTTGGCGGCGTGGCTCGCTGTAGCGGGGGGTCGAGGCGCAGGCGTGTTCGACTGGAGCGGAGGCGTGGCGTTGAATTTGCGGTGGCGCGATACATCGAGCGTACTGGTGTGGCCGCTGCGAAGGAGGATTGTGGTGTGAGGCTCAATTCGGCATTAGAGTCGAGGGAGGCATCGAGCGGTAGATCCGACTCCTTGGCACTCGTGTAGTGGCCAGAGAGGTAGACGCGGCGCGCTTGCTGGAGGAGAGAAGGGTAGAGGTGGTTCAGGACCAGGACGCCGTAGGGGTAGGATACGTAGAGCGACAGACCCTCTGTGTCGTCCGAGGCAGTGGCCGGCGTGTCCGGAGTGTCCTTTGTGCGCGCGGCTTTGCGGGCAGCGTTACGCGCTTTGCGGCCGCGCATGTAGTCGTTGAGCTCGTCGTTGACCATGCGACACGTCCTTAGCAAGGCGAGTGGGCCCGGCAACTGCAGCTGCGGCTTGCCACCGCCCCACGCGTCTTCCTTGTCGAGCGCGACTTCAGGCGGTGTAGCCACGGAGAGGAGCGCCACATCGTGATTGCTGCGCACGAGGGGCGCGAAGTCCAGCGGGAGGCCAGGCACGTCGAGTTTGCGCGCCTTGTCGCGTATGCGGTGTCCGAAGAGGGTCGTGTAGCCGGCGGAAATGGTGATGGCGTGCGGCTCGGCGAGGAGATAGTCGTAGATGTGACAACGCAGTTCGGTGGGGAGGGACAGGAAGCCGCAGTACGTGTCTGCCGCTGGGAAGAATGCGGGCGCCCGTGGGGCCTCGTGGACGCGCATCTTGAAGGGAAATTGGCAAGTCCAAGAAGTGTACAGGCAGTCCAAGTGCTATGTCAGGGTACCCAGCGCGTTATATTGATCCCAGGATAGTTTTTCAGGCCGTGGAAATCGTGGGCAGCTGAACGGCAGTCTGGAACAGGCTTTGTTGTGGTTCATCAGGTACGTGGGGGAGGTAGTCCGTGTCGATTTGGTGTCGGGGTAACCAGAGCAGGCGAACCAGGGAGCGAGTCATGCACTCGTCACCGCTTCTTCTCTTCGCTTCTGCCCCCTCGCGACCTCCGTGAGCGAATCAACGCAGACCCACTGCACGATCCTGTTTCAGCTGATTCGCACAACCGGGCTCTAGTGGGCGATCCAGTTCATTTGCAGTGGATCTCCAGACGCTTTCACGGTCTTTGCGAACAGGTTTGCGTTTCACGTAGTTCCATCTTGACCGGAGCCAAATCCAGGGTCCAATCTGCAGCTTTACACTCCCTACATGTCTTGAGCAGTAGTCTACGAAGAATCCCAAACATGTACAAAGATTCATAGGCTATTGGACACGCATGAGCTTATAGTACTCCTACAAGGCTACCAGGTGCCTCCCAGAACCAAGGTATAACGTACGCTAGTCCTCTTCACTGTCTTCTTGTCTCTGCTGCTCAGCCAGCCTCTGCGCCTCCTCCCACTGCATGGCAAACTCGCGCATCATGCCCTCTCCACCACTACCGGCATCCACAACATCTTTCGGCAGCTTGTGTGCGCTGTACTGTGGTGTTGTGAACCCATAAGCCTCCGGGTCGTCCCTCCGCACCAGCCTGAACTCTGGCTGCCAAATCTCCTCGACGTCGTCTTCGTCAGACCCGTCAGAGCCGCTCGCACTTGCCATATCGTCCAGGTCGTCTAGAGACACTACTGTAGTGCCATTGGCCGCTGCGATGGGTATGCGTACCACTTCTTCGGTCTCGTTTGTGTCCCTGGCCTCAGGCACCTCCATCGTGAGGAGCTCCAGCCACGAGAAGAGCAGAGGGTCTGTCCGCACAGCCCATGGGTTGAAGTCGACGACCCACACTCGGTCGTGTGGCGGCGGAACGTATACGTCGAAGGTGAAGTTTGGGTCTGGGAACGTGTCTCGCAGTTTGGAGTCGAACAAGTCCTGTATCGCCTGTCGTAGCTTGTCTTGCATGTTGAACAGGAAGTCGAAATGGTTCAAGTCTCGCTGACACAACGCGATGAGCTGTCGGTTCCGCACAAAGCACCTGAACTCGACACTCGGGTTGAGGTTGATCCACTTGCGCAGAACGAGATGATATGCTATCTCCGGGTCTGGCGAAGTCAACTGGTCGGCTGTGTCGTCAAAGGCATGAGCGAGGTCGTGGGTGACGAAGTCACTGCTCTGAAGCAGCAAGTAGATGTCGTTGGGCGTTGAGCACTCCATGCTGTTGGTAGCAGCGATCCATGTTGCATCTTTCGGCGCACTCCAGTTCAGCTTTGGCGCGACTTTGCCGCCCAGTTCTTCTATCGTTCTCTCGATGGCTTCGTGGGTGTCGCGCCAGCGGACGCTGGGATCTGCATCCTCTTCTTCGCCGCCCTCGTTGTTGTCTGCGCCAGAGAAGATGCCGCTGTCGTCATCGGACCACGTAGGATTGTCTGTGTCTTCGGGAGGCAGCACAATGCCGTCAGAGCGTAGGTAGTCGAGGAAAGCCGCTGGGAGGGGCACGAGGCGCGCCTTGGGCGTCACTGCGCGGTACCTTGGGTGCCAGTTGTGGTAGGAGCAGTTGAGGATGTGGTTCTTGGTAACCGGTGGGAAAGGTAGCTCGGTAAGCTCCTGTTCTTGAGCGCTCATGGTGGGCGGTACGATTGACGGTGTACTGGAAAGCAAGCGCCGCGATGTGTGGGCTTCATCTTGTGTGAGTCGTTCTTTGGTTCAAACGGAAATATTTGGCGGGGCAAGTGTCGGCAGCTTGGACACCTCCGAACACTCCGCATCTTCTTACTAAGTACTCGAACATTGCACACTCAACCACCAACTCTGACATCATGGCCGACAACGTTGGACTTACAACACCAAGAGGTAGCGGTACCTCTGGATACGTCCAGAAGAATCGCTCGCTCCTCAGACCCCGTGACAAGGTCGCGCCGTACCAGAAAGACTTCGATCACGCACGACACCGACCGCGACAGCCAGACGCAGACATTCTCGAACACGAAGCTAAGCGCGACATTGAAGTCAAGGTGTTCGAGCTGCGAGACAAGCTTGAAGAGGAAGGGTATGTCTGTTCGTTACCGACAACATGACGTGCGCACTAACCGCACGCAGTGTTGACGAAGACGACATCGACGACCAGTGTGAGGCTTTGCGCAGGAAGCTCGACCAGGAACGAAAAGACGGGAAAGATCTCGGTCCCAACGCAAAGCGACTGAAGTCACATCAAGTCCACGACTTGGCAAAGGCAAAGGCAGAAGAGAGCGACAGGATGAGGAGAGCGTTGGGTATAAGCGAAGATTATGAAGAGGGCAGCCATTGGCGGAAGCAAGAGGAGCGTCTGCGGGAGTCTTTGGCGAAGAGAGAGGCCGAGGATGATGAGAAGGCTGAGAGAGCACGGGATGCTCGCAGATACAAGGAGGACGATTCAGACTGAGCCGAAGTGAGTGGGAGCTTGGTTGTATCCCTCAGCTCGAGGTTAGATGCTCTACGCCGACACGGAATCAGCACCGAACGCTGTAGTTCCAGGCGAGACTGCGCAAAAAGCTGAAAAGGAGGCTTCCTAGTGAGGTGACAGTGCTTTGCAGTCATCCTGACTGACCAGCATGAATACCGGCGAGTTGCGTAAAGGCCAAAACAGTGAAGAGGTTAGCATGGCATCTTAAAATGTAGTGTATCAATGGCTGATTTGGTATAGACTCTGCACCCCAAATCACCTCGATGATATTATGCTCTACCGCGTACTGAGAACTTGAGCAACGAAGTTTGCAGATACCGTGGCGTAAAGACCGGTACTTTGCGCAGCAACTTGCAGTTTCGCAATGAGCTCATGTACCCTACTGCAGGAACGTGTCGAATCGAGTAGATCGACGAGTCCACCGGCGTTGATTGCCACGAATACGCAGTCTTTCTGAGCCAAATGTGCAGATGCGCTTGCCAGGGTCAAGACATTGAGGACACGGACAGCTCCACAAGGCCGGTTTAACCTTGTCGCTGCATGCTTGAAAGCACCGTTGCTTGCGCGTCGGTATCGACAGCGGAGAACCAATGCCACCGCTTCAGCTTTTGCTGTCGTCGACCTTCACATATAATTTTGCTGCATTGCCAACTATCTGACAAAATGCCGCATCCTGCAGTGACATTTCCAGCAACCTCTGTTCATTTGCAAAGCACTATCCAGGTCCAGGATGCGTTCCTGCACATCGTTTACCCATGTCAGTGTCGGCGACCGGGAGTAAGCTCGGGTTCTCCACGTGCTGCATTCTACACCCTGACTGGACAAAATAGAGCAACCCGCCAAGTTCGCGTTTGGACTGGATTGTCAGTGGCACACCTTGGCCATGGCACCACTGCGACGCCCTCTTCCATTGATACGGAAACCAAGCACTCCACACAATGCGCTCTTGTCACTCATGCGGGCGTCGCAGCCATATTTTCTTGGAGGAGGCTGTAGCGTTATCAATCTGCACATGCAATAGGCGGTTGCTCTGATTGGCCGCTATCTCAAACACCATACCACGGCTATCGTGGTGTATATACTGCGTCTCCGCATTTCGGTTCACTGCTACTGTCTGTAGCACATCACACCGACATGGCCAGGTTCCAACCCATTGCGGTCATCCGCGAGACATGGATGATCTACACACCCATCGAGCGGCGGAATATAGCTATATACATCGCTGGAATCATGATGTACAAGTTTGGACTCGAAGCATTCAACGGCTCCGTTATCGCTCTTGCAACAAATCGCTATGACGAGCTCGAAAAACGAACACACATATCGATCACGTTCCAGCGTGTGGGCATCTTGACCGGACTCAACCAGGCATTTCAGTGCGTCGGATCCATCTTGATAGCTCCGCTGATCAAGAGGTATCCGACGAAGAACGTTCTCGCTTGCGCCATCTTGATCTTTGGGGTGATGAGCAGCACACTCCTGATACTAGATGCAGCGACTGGTGGCAAGTTTGTCCCGAACGGACACCCTAAGGGGGATTTCAGCTACTACGGAGACTACAACACCGATGGCATGATCCCTATCTGTAAGCCATCCTACTCGAGCTCCAAGCCATCACTGCGATGACCTTAAGCGTTGTCCAAATTCCAGCCGATCTTGTCCATGCTGACAACCAACAGACTGTGTTTGCGGTGTAGTTTACGGCATGGTAGAGCTCATTCGACGAGTCATTCCTCGTGACCTCGTAGGCGGCAACGTCCAGAAGCTGCGACGCATCGACTCGCTCGTCCACATCTTCTACGAAGTCTCTGGCACAGCAGGCGCTTTCTGTACAGCACTTGCTCTCATCCCGCACTTCGGCAACAACTTCTCGTTCATCATCACACCAATCTTCTTCGCCGCGGCGTCATTCCTCTGGTACTTCATCCAAGAAGCAGCTCCTCAAGCTGAGGGTTTGGTGCTCGAGGGCCAGCCGACCTACGTCAAGGCGGTCGGGAGTGGCTTCTATCTGTTCTTTGAATCGATTTGGACCGGCGGCAAGATCATCTTCACTCACAGGAAATTCATGTGGTTGCTCCCTGGATACGCAATCGCCCTCTACGGCCATCGATACCTCGAAAACGCCATTGCTCCTGCTGTCGCTCGTCGATACCTTGGAAACTCAGCCTGGGCACAGATTATGGTTGGCGGTTCGAACTTCGGCGAGCTGCTAGGTGCACTGTTCGTGTTCATGTTCACAAACCTTGTACAAACGCCCATGCCCTGGCTACGTCTTGACGCACTAGCTCTCCTCATAGTCTGGTACCTCCCGTTCTGGCACCCACCCAGAGGCGATGTAGGGCAGGCGTGGATCGTTGCAGCCACTTTCCTCCCCATCAGCTTCGGCTGGGCTGCTGGTGATGTTTCTCTTGCCGCCTACATCCAGGCGTCTCTTGCACGCATCGAGTCGAACACCAACAATGTATCAGCACTCGGCGCTGTCATGGCCTTCCTTTACAGTGCCTACATTGTCACGTACGCCATCGCATCGGTGTGCTTAGGCACATACATCGACCGAGTGTCTGACGCGAACAACGACCAGATTCAGCCCGCTATACGGAACGTGGCAGGTATCCAATTCACCATTATCGCCGTGCTTGTTATGACGAGTACCTTCATACCCAAAGGAGCCTTCGCCCTTAATCCTGAGATGCTCAGCGATGAAGCGCTAGATACAGATCTCGAAGACGAAGATCTGGAATATGTGCCTGGTAGGCACTCGAAGAATAAGAATAGCCATGAGAGTCATGAAATGGTGAGCAGAGTGAGTACGATGTAGGGGCTACCATGTAAAACGTGCTCGATTAGCGACACGTCTCGACTTCTGAAGTTGACGCAATTACCATCCTATCAAAGAGCCTCTATGAAGCCTTGAACCTTGATGAGAGCGGGACCTTATCATGCATAGTCTCGAATGTTGCTATCCGCCACGAGCCAGCATCATCAGCCTAATATACAACCCCAGCTCTCACCTCACACGTGCTGAAACCCATCAAGCCCATTGCTCTCCTGCCTTCGGCACACATGCTATTCTGCGTCCGTATCCCCTCACCGCCTGGCAACAGCCGTCACTCTGGGGCTCCGCCCGTCTTGCTCGGGAGCTAGGAACGACGCTCCACCCAGGTAACCTCCCACCCGATCTCCTGCCCTGCGGCACCTAGTGGCAACCTTCCGCAATCGCGCCAACCCCGTTTATGCATTCTCGCGGTGCTCAACTGGGCTGATCAGCCATTCCATGGCGCTGTGACAGCGATCCTGCGCGGCGTTACTAGGGCTTGGCGCTACACGTGGGTTCGGAGGTGAATGCGGTTGGTTGGAGCATGCAGCTTCGCGGAGCGCTTCAACGGCGGCAAGTGCCAAGCTGAAGCTTCGACACACGTGTCTGGGGGTAAAGAGGAAGGGGTGCGGGAGTCAGCTTTTGCTTTTAATGTGTCGGCGGGTCTGGTAGATAATGGTGGAATCGGTATCTCGCAAGTTGCGAGGTGTGTCTGATTCACGACTTTCGTCCTCCTCACCGATAATAGCAAAAGAGCTATCTCAGGCGTATCCGCGAATAGAAGAGGCGTTACGGGCATTACGAAGCTCAGCAGTCGGTGCCTGACAGACAGCCAAGCTAAACGCGTGGTGCACGCCTTGTCAACTTGGACTCTCGACACTTCGACTTACGAGGGAATTTCGATAAATGTATCGCAGAACAACTGAACATTAATTGTGCCTCTCAATACTGGACCGGCCGTTCCCACGTGCCATAGCCGGCTCTCCATCATGCAGCCCTACCCAGCCCAACACCAGGCGGATACCGACACCCACTCACATCGCGGTCCATTGAGCAGAACATGGCCGCAGCTGTTTAAGAAGAGAAGGAGATACAGTCCCGTACGCGAAAGCGCGCAGTCACAAGCGCATCCTGTGCAACAAGTCCAGCAAGTCCATCAACCACCGCCACCACCACCACCACCACCACCACCACCGCCACAGCAACAACAACAATATGTCCAGATGCAACCACACCCACAGCCGCAGCCGCAGATACAGACTTCCGTCCCAATCCGGCCAATCAAGCGTCCCTCCGTTTCGAGCCAGAGTATGCGCAGCCCAAGCCTAGCTGCAGACACGGCAAGCACAATATCCACAATCAGCGAGATATCAACGCAGCCACCCCAACCAACAAACCGCGTCCCAATCGCCCGCCGCACATCATCAATAGCAACCACAGACAGCAACGGTACATTCCCTCCCTCCCTCCATCAAAAACCCAAACTAACACCCCTCCAGCAGCCGGCGGCGTAACAACCCCGCAAGCGGACCTGCTCGCCTCAAAATCAAACTACGAGCTCATCTCCTCGGGCCAGCACCTAGAAATGGGACTGCACTTCAGCACGGCCATGGCGACAGGCGTGATGATGAAGCGGGCGACGCACCGCGCAGCCGAGCAAGCGCGGCGCGACCGCATGAAGACGGCAATGGTGGACCTGGCTGAATTTCTGCTGGACGGTGAAGTCACGTTTGGGAGCGGGACGACGTGTTTTGTTGTTATGCGCGGGGATGGCAAGGATGAGAGGGAGGGGGATAAGGGGAGTATTTTTAGTGAGGCGAGTGGGGTTAGTGAGGGGAGTGGGAAGGGGAGGCCGGGGGAGAAGAAGACGGTTAATAAGGCGCGGTTGATTGAGATGGCGCTTGAGAAGATGAGGGCGCAGGAGAGGGAGATTGAGGTGTTGAGGAAGGAGGTGGAGGATTTGAGGGGCGGGGATAAGATGGATGAGACTTGAGAGAGAACAGGAGCTTGGGGGAGAGGCGAGAGGAGAGTTGTGCAGCGTCTAGCGTGCATTTTTTAAGATATCCATTCATGTCTGGCGTTTCGGTCATAGAGGGAGAGTAGCCAGGATAGCATTTGAGCATACATTAGGCAGATCCGCCTCCACTCCATCATGTCTGTTCAGGAGGGACTGATGCTTCTGCAACCAGCGGGCTCATCCTCAGGACATTGCGTCCGTCGCCTTTGCGGTGTCCTCCTGGTGTCGACTTGGCATTCTCACGCAACTAATGCGCTCAAACAAGCCACTAATCTCGCGATCAGCGCTGTGCAGCCGTTGTGGCTTGATAGCATTTCGTTCCTGCATACACCCTAACTTGGCACGCCTCCAGGAAGTTCGCCGTCGCGAAGCTAACACAGGCGTGCGTCATCGCGTTGACGGAAATCTGTCCGTGAGGGGTGGGTCCAGACCATTGTGCTTGTATATATAACGTGCTGATGCTGCTCGACACGACGCGACTCAAGCGAGTAGAGCAAATAGCAGGTACGTCTTCTTGGTGTACTCAGCAGCGTTCTTCCTCAATCTCCGGAGAGCGGCTTCGTCTAGATCTGCTACATCGGCTTTGCTGATCAAGTCATCCGTGGTTTGTGAAGGCTTGGTCTCAATGCTGAAGAAGCGCTGCATGTACTGCGCGTCGAACAGCAGTTGCTTCAATCTTTGGTTTGTGACTTCGTCGTTCTGACTGGAGGTTGACGCGTCGACGACGCTGGCGTCGTTGTCTTTCTCCTGACCATCAGCTTCGTTTGGCTCTCCGTCCTCTGTACCCGCTTTGGCTTCCTTCTGCGGCTTGGAGTTCTTGATTGTTTCCACATGCTTTTCCAGAAGGTGAACAACGTCGGCAGAGATTTCGTTCTTGACAACCGCGACACAGGCAGGAGCCCAGAGATCGCTGCCCAAGCGCGCCATGGTCTTGTTCAGCTCTCGTAGAAACCTAAAGGTACTGGCCGAAGGCTGGCTCGGTAACGGTGGATGCCCTTCCCATAAGATGTGTGTCCTAGAAGTATCCTTTATCGAAATGGCAAGAGAGACCTCGTACGCCGTCAGCGTCAGCTGGGCGACATGTACAGCCACTGTCGTGTGTAAGGGTCTCAGGATGTCTGGCGTAAACGGCGTTGGGAACGGCGAAGACTTTTCCTGGAGGCGCAAACGCGGTATTCGATCGCCGAACTCGCGAATGACTCGAAGAATGAACACAGCTCTCCGCAGAGCCATGTCCTTCCCATTCTCAGCCACGCTCTGCGCAATTTGAGATAGACCTCTGCCCAGACTCTTCAATGAGTCAACAAGCGCTTCTTGTGTGACATCTTCTAGTAGTCGAGGATCGTCTGCGCTGAGCAATGTTTGTTTTGACTCGCCCAGATCGTCATCTGAGTCTTCCTCAATGTCGTCTGCAAAAGTATCGTCCCATCGCGCTTCCTTCATGCTCTTCACGATGCCTTTGACTTCCAGAACAGAATCCATCCATTTGTCAAAAGCAGCCGTCACACCAAGAGTAGCTTGGTCTCGTCCCTGATGCGTATTGACTGTAGTCGTTTTGAAAGTCTGCGCACCGTTGCTCAAATCCCTGCCGTTTGCTGTAGAGTTCCACAGTGACATGCTAGGTGTATCGGCCGTGGCGGGCAGTGCATCCAGGCCCACTGTAAGTTCGGACAGCACGCCTTGCAACGCTTGTGTACGAGCTCGCACAATCGCCTCCAGCTTTTCGTTCATTGTGTCACGCAAATCGTCCAGTACATTTGTAAATTTGACTCCCGTCATTCGCGGACCGGATAACATCCAGGTCTCGATCAACTCCTGTCGCAGGCTTGCTACCTCTGCCAATCGAGCATCGTCTTGGAGAGCAGTTTTGACTTCTTTCAAAAAGGCTGCGATTGTGTCTTTCGACCAACGGTGCAGTATCTTCTCTGCCTCTGGTCGCTGAAGCTCGTCGTGGCGCGGCCAAGGGGTATAATTCCGCACTTCATCGCCAATCCAACGGTCATGCACGTCCAAATTCAACTCATAGAGACCACGCACTTCCGGATCCTGGATCAAAGGGTGCGCCTTCAGCTTCGCGAGAGCTTCAGCCAGACGCCGAGGGAAGATCGTTTGGGTGTCCTGGCAGGTCTGGATGCACATTCGGAGAGCGTTGATTCCCCGCTTAGCAAGCTCGTCTCCACCCTTCTTTATCTCGTTCACCATCTTTTCTTTGCGCACTTTGTGGAAATGCTTCAAGACATCAGACGGTGCAGAGCTTGTCGCCAAAGCATATGCGCACATGCTTTCCACCAAGCTCGCAGAGTCGCCAGTTGTGCTTGCCAATTGCCGGTCGATTCTGCGCAATAGCTTCCTGCGCGCTGAGAGTAGCTTCTCCCAGAGCTGGTCCACAATCGGCGGTTTACCCTCTGATTGGCTGAGAGCTTTGTGTACGAGTCGAGAGATTACGAGGACCTTCGCGATGAGAAGATGCTGGTCGTCCTTCCTTAAGAGCCGTGTTTGGACCGTGGGCGAACTCCGTAGGACTGAGAGCTGGGATGCAAATGTATACCGCTCGACATCTGCAGACCCATATCAACAATGAACCCTCTCATCTGCAATGTTTCAAAGACTGACCACTGCCTCTTGTATGTGTATCCATCTTGAGTGCGTTCCTGGATATCCTGTCCAAGACTCTTGAGTTGCAGTTTTGGCTTATACGTCCCAGATTCGATTCGACCTGTTCCATCTGGCTTTCCATATCGATGATTGTTTCGGCAGTGTCGAGGAGGTTGCGGTAACTCGTACTATGAGAGAGTCAGCCAGTTCTAGCTTGCATATCCATCAACATGTTCATACCCTACGAGCGACCTCAGCTTCTCGCGATTGTCATCGGCCGTGCTGCGGAGCTGTTGTTCGAGCTTCCGCACCGTTGGAATCGGGTATTGAAACGCATCCTCCCACGACTGGAAGGTCCGAGGATCCGGCGCCTCAGTCGTCATGGCCATGACTCTCAGTGGTGAAGTTCAATGCGAACGACGTACGAAGACGTGTACGTTCGAGGTTCACGATGCTCGGCACTAGTGCGGTTTAGTCATGACTGCATGTCGATTTCGAACGCCAAACCCTAATGCACCACTCTACCATCACAGCAAAGTTCAGAGCTGGCCCACGGGACCATTTAATGCACGGATCAGCTTGCTTCCCAGCGGCCCAAAGACTTTTTCTGTACACCTTGAGTTGCTGCTAGGACCTTTTGAAAGTTATACGGTGTAGAAACAAAATAATCCTTCTCTAAGACTGATACAAGGTGACAGACAGAATTGCAAAAAGAAAAGATACATACAACAGCGGGTATTCGCTAGTGGTCACCACCTAACTACTAATCCGCCGGTACGTTGCTTAAATAGGGCTGAGCGAACGGGAAGCCTTGTTGTCTCCTGTCCGGTTGCCACAAATGCCCTTCAATTTCCTGTTCACGGTACCTGAGTATCTGGAACCAGGAAACAAGAATCCGGGGTTACCGAATTTGTGGCTGCGTCATCCCTGGACGCCTCCAACAGTCAGGCCAATGTGCAGCAGACAATACGCGCCAACAAGCACGCTATGCATGTATAGCTTTTGTCTGCGCGTAATGCCTGCTGCGTACTGGTGCACCCCCTTAGGCGCCTAGCGATAAGGTAGCTGATGAATGCGAACTGCTACATTAGCAAACTGCTGATTCCCCGTCATGTATCAGGAGATCTCATTCTCTCCTGTCCAATTATCACATAAATTCCGCCTTTGTTCGGGCGGTGGCCTTCTGACCTGACGGACAGCTAGTTGCGTCAGCATCTGGCGATAACACAGTACGTCCTTTTCGGCGGCAATGGCCCACGCCCGGTCTAGAGCTACAAGTAGTGGGACTGCGCAGTAGATTTGGTGAAAACAGATCACACCACCGAGGAATCCTATGTAGAATGGCGCTCAAGTTCCTAGTAGCCTCGAGATACTACTGCGGAGATACCAATTCCTTACCACGGCTCACGCTCCTGCAACAGCGACGCATGATCATCATGTCGACTATTAAGTGGTCAAGGCAACAAAACGCGAGCCAACGCTTTCAGCTTTTGACTACTCAAAGGCAAAACAGAAACATTGCTGATCGTCTAGCGTAGTTCCGGATCAACGTATTGTCTACTTCCTTTGATGCCTACCTGCCCCAGGGCCTGACAACTGGGGTAGATGGGGGAGATTGTATGGCCATGGTCCTGATTCGATTCAGTTGTATATATGTAATTACGAATGAACTTCGAGATCTTGATCACTATGTTGGTTTCGTTTGGCCTTGTGTTGTAAACCTGTCAATGTAATGTTGAGATGTCTGCATGTATTTGGTGCGCCGCTGTTGTCTCTGTCCGTTTGAGACAACTGCCCTTGAATCTTCTGTTCTCTGTAAGTCAGAGTCTAACATTACAAAGTACGACTGTCCTCAACAACGAAAACTCTCTGTTCAAAACAATAGACCTGTAGCAACCGCACACTAGTAAGTACGCATCATGAGTACATATTGAATGTAGAACAATGCCAAAATCGTGACCTTGGTAGTTAGTTGCTCCGCCAAATGCAGCAGTAGAGCTCAAGCACCAATAATTGTATTATCTACTGGTTCTACGTTGTGATGTTGGTGGTGATTTGCTGCAAAGTTCTCAGATCAAGATCAACATGCACAGCGTTTGGATGATCTGAGCCTGCCTGAGCTTCAGGCGACGATTGAGGTTTAGGGAACGCACTGTTTGTACCATGGACAAACTCTGCGACATCTGCTCGGCCGATGAGCATGAATGAAGGGGGATTCGAGTGCGGCTCTATGGGTCGCACCAACATAGCCGAATTGCAGTTCCAGAATCTCACAACAGCATCGCCAACCGCAGCCGCTGGAGAAACAAGGCCCATCACGTAGTTGGTGCCGATGAAGATTCGGGGACCGTTGGTGACATTACCATCACTACCCGGCAGCTCACCATCTTCGGCGGCACCCGTATGGCTGAAGATCAACTTTTGACCATCATTTCTGCCCTGGCGAGCAGGCCATGCCGAAACGTGGCGGTTCCAGATGTTGCGCACTCGAGCAAGATCCGCATCTTTGTACCCCAAGATCCTTGCCGTATATTCTTCATTGATGGATCGCAACGTCTCGAGGTCTGCTTCACTCTGGTAGTGGTCGGTCCAGCAGCCTGTCCAATCCTGAGCTGTAGATGACGAGCTCATCAGAGAGAAATAATCAGGTCCAATTCGCACAATTGTACCCGCTATGTATCCTAGCGCTGTGATGGCTGGCCACTCTTGCTTGTCCTGATAGCGTTAGTATAGTCTAACAAGCGCAGTCTGCAGAGTATCCTTGCTTACCGAGAACCCTTTGATAGCTGTCATCTCCTTTTCTACTTCCCCACTGAGCGCATTCTGAATCACTCCAGCCACCCTCACAATGCTGAGTTGCCTTTCTTTGAGCAGTTGTGAATCCTTTTGCTTATTTTCGAGGACTGCTTGCCTCGAATTTTCCACTTGGCTGCTACTCTTGTGTCGCGGCTGCCTGGTCTGGAAATAGGCAAAACAGACTACTCGAGCCCACAGGTTATAGTAAGTGCATGAGTAATCAATCCTAAGCCGGCCTATGCCCCCCTGTGGCTGGTAAGATGATTCTAGTCCTGAGGCAAGGCTTTCGATATAGCTTTCGAGAGAGTCTGCAATACCATCGGAATCGGCAAATGGTCGAACGTCGTTGGCGCATCCAAGTAGGCCATAAATCCTGTCTCTAACCTCAGAGCAGTTGTTCTTCGCAAAGTTTTCGATCAAACTTTCAAGCCTCATCATACTTGTGTGCCTCTTGTCTCGGGTTTCAAGAAGTTGAGAGGCAGCTACCGAATGACCGAGAGTGCTATATTTGAAGCGACTCTCTAGTGGAGTGGTATGCAAGTAGTCCCATTCCTTCAAGTCCTCATACGTCCATATATCTGAGCCGTACATAAATAGTAAGAGACGTGGCAGGCATATCTCCTGTACGATCCACATGCGACTCCAGTATGCACTGTCCATCATGCGAGCAAAGGTTCCTTCGTCAGGCTTAGGCGAGCGTCGTAGCGTGCTCTTAGCTGCGAGGTATGCTCCGAAGTGCTGAGTTAGTCCGGCTTTCCACTCAAGTGACATGGAACGGAACAAGCCAGTCATGGGTGGATAATCCTTTGTGCCGATCCATGCTACAACCGTCGTTGCACGTGTGTATATGAAGGCCATCAAGGAGACTTGACGATTGCGCTCTTCTTCATCGATCTGGTTGATGCATATCGCATCAACCCAAATATCGACAGGATGTGTCGGGGAGCGAATGTGCAGGAGTGCGAGGTGCAAATTGTGTCCGATGCGAAAGGGTTTTCCATTAAGCACAATCTCGCCGTTGATGGGGCCTTCTTTAGACGGTGAGCATGCTCTTGATATGAGCGCTCGTCCGACTATTCGCTGGTCTATTGAGCTGGACCTGCGTGATACTGAAGGTGTTGATAATTGGCTCGTTGATCTTTCGCGTGAACTGTTTGACGAAAGAGACAAACCCCTTGGTTCGTTAAAGGAGATCGGTAGTCTCGAATTATCCAAGTAGGATTCTCCCCAAGTGTACGAGAGCGCTACATACTTCGGTCTCTCACTAAAAGCTACCGAAGTCAGAGTGCTAGTAAGGGCAGTGGTGAAGTCACCAGGCTCGATTGTCAGGATGCGGAGAGCGTCTGCGCTCTTTGGAAGAGCAGGGTATAGGAAATCCATAGTCCGGAGAGCGATAATCGTAGACAAATGTACGCCTCCAGGTACGAAAGGGCTGTCCGGGATCTGAGCATGAATCAACAAAGCCGAAGACCAGCAGGAGAGTTTCCGGCAGCTCACGAGAATATGTTCGAGTTTACCCGGGTTACGTCTTAGTCTTGGTGGGGCAAGGCTGAGCAGTTGCACGGCCACTCACGTGCATGGCAGGAGTGATTCGGAACACTTTGGGCCACAACGAGAGGTAACATGATGTTTGCACGAGAGAACGCCAGTCGGGAATCAAAAACGTCTTATCTAGACATAGCCAGTGGGACATTGTAGAAAGACCACTGTCAGCTGGACTTTGACCAATACTCACATTCTCTTCCTAGTTACTAAGTTCTCGCATCTCACCAACTAACAGAGAATATACAGAACGCAACTAGAATGCACACATATTACTGGTGCATATGGAGCTGTTGGTGTTCCTGTATTGTAACAGCAGACTCTAGTATAACTCTACTTCCACGCCTTCTGAAGGATATAATCCAATAGTATATGACTGCTTCTCAGCTCCGACAGCTTCGTTGGAAACGCCTGCCGCAAGCCGAATCTTCGGATAAGTTTGAAGAATCCTGATAATGGCATAGCTCGCTTCCATCAATGCATAGTCCTCTGATTTATAATTAGTTGTCAGTTTGGAAAATAAGATCAAACTATACTCACTACCAAGGCACGTTCTCGGACCGGCATTGAAGTCTACGAACCCAGTCCTAAGACGGACATTCTTCATCAACTCTCCGCTTTCCCATCTTTCTGGGTTGAAGACATTTGAATCTGCTCCGTATAACTCCTCAAGTCGATGAAGGTGATACACCGACCAGACAATCCCAGCACCCTTTGATAACAAAACAGGTGACTTGCCGTCGGGTCCTCCTCCTTGAGGCAGTATAGTGGGTTTGTTCGCGAATCGGACGTTCATGGGCAACGTAGGGTACAATCGCAATACTAAGCTCTTCGTTAGTACTTAGAATGATCTAGTATGGATCACGGCCAGAACGCACTTTCGTTCAGGCAACACTGTAGGAAAGGAACCTTCCGAATTTGCTCTCGTGTAATGACGCCTTCTTTTGGAATAATTGCTATTTCCCTTTGCAATCGTTCCAGGATACCTCGATTGCGAACAAGGTGAAATCTGCCTAGCATTAGATCAACCCGTTCGGTTTATAAGTGAGCTTACAATGTCCAGCAAAGCAAACTAGCTGTCGAATCTCGGCCAGCAATAAGGATATGAAGCAGCTGGTCGCGCACCAGATCAAAATCGTGCATCTCCTTCCATAGATCGATTATGAAGGGATACCTCTCAGAAGCTGCCTCTTCGCCGTGCTCATCCTTGTAATTTATTGCCTTTGAAGCGAAGAAAGTTGCCCAGTCCCGTACGGCTCTGCATGCCTTCCTGAACTTTGCAGGGCTGTACAGGAACGCGGCATCGGCGAGTCGGACACGAATACCACACCCGAAAGAGGCACGATCAAAGTTATCTCGCACGGCGTCAGCTTCCTCCTTAGTCATAATATTGTGAGGCTCTCCGAAGAGTAGCGCCGTAGTAGTGTTGAGAGTATACTCGAACATGAGAGGTTTCAAGTCCACACGACCGCCGACAGTAGCTTCTGAGATATCAGTGATCAGGCCATCTACGTGTGAGTTAAATGCCTCAGGTGTTTCCTTGAGAACACGAACAAACTGCTGCCGTATAATTTCGCGAGAGCGCTTCCAGGCTGGCCCATCTTGAGTGAAGATGCCCTCACCGATCAATGGATGCATAGCTAGGCGTCGACTACCGAGGCTGTAGTCCTCGAACTTGTCTGACAATATGGCGCTGACATTTTCGGGATCAGTCGTAAAGTAACCGGTGACGCCGAAAAGATGAATGCAACAAGTCTTTGCTATGTTGAAATACGGGGTAAGGCTCTCGAAAGTATGTTCGCTGAAGAGAATCTCGTAGTTTTGCTTCAGGAGATCGAGAGCTAGAGGCCATTTGTATGGCACATAGGGGTATACAGGCTTGCAGCAATACTGGCTTGCCACTGCATCTTCGATCTAAAGGAAGGAGAGGTAATCCGATCAGCCTGTGCGAATCAAAAGCGACCGGTATCAGGCTGACATACCTGCTTACTGTTCTTCCGTTTGAGAAAGATATAGGAGAACAAGACCAAGACGGCTGTAATCTCGAGTAATTTCACGATGTTCAGAGTACTAGTGATGTATCCGAGAGGGCCACCTGGGGCAGAAGATGACATGATTGTAGAACGCGGGCGTGGTTTGTCACAAACACAATGAGCTGCGGCAACCTTGAGACACGGCTAGGATGTACTTCATATGTTATCACAGATGCACGGCTGAAATTTATGCACATGCGTCCCGACATAGGTCCAGCCCAATGATAATCGACAATTGGCGCGGCCGTGCGGTTGGCAGCCAATCGGGGCGCTGCCGTAGACGCCAGGATCCAAGAGGGCCGCTCATCACACTTACTACCTGCCTGAGGCTCACCACACATCCAGATTAAGGGTGACTTGACGCGATCCGTCAATGTTGTGTGGGGGCCGAGGAGTTAATTAGTTGTTATGTCGCCCGTCCATCGCGCCCATACCCACATCTGGCGATCTGGGCGATAGTCACCTCGCGACTCTGCGACGATGACAGAATTGTTCGACGGTCTCGGCGCTGGCACTTTACTTCGAGATCTCCATGTCACTCTAGATGTACTCGACAAGATCAATAGTCTAGGTGCGGAAGCAGAGGTGGCTAGCTTTATCGAGCAGGTGAGTGATTTTATCGACATTACACAAAAGATCGATCATCTCGCGACCAAAGAACGGAGAGATCCTTCAGTACATCTCAAGATCCACTCGACAAGCGCACTGCTACATCTACGCGCGGTTCTGGATAGTACAGCTGCCGTCATACAGGAATGTACTCCATATGTGCGGCCTCTCCGATCCAGCCTTGAAACTTTCAAATACGAGAGAGATGCAACGGGGTATCTTGGACCTGAGAACCGCCTCGAGAATCAGCTCTGGTACGAAGAGACATTCCCCGCTCTGAGACTTTTGATAGAGCTTCTTCGTGCCTTGTTTACGGCTATCGAGTTGCTACAATTTCATGACACGACCGATGAAGACCCACAGTCTCTAAAAGAACGTTCCTCAACAGCGACTACACTTCACTACCGGGTGGGGCTGGTTGAGCAGCAGTTGCACTCCAATGCTCTGCGCGACATATCTGAGGTATGGACATATCGGTCATATCTATGTACTCCACTGACTGTACCCGTAGATTCGACAGGCTGTAGCAGCTGCCAAAGCTATTACACTACAGATTCCTCCAACACCAAATCAGCACTTCGTTATTCAGAGACAAGTCAGGACCTACTACACTGGTAGGAAGGCCCAGCTGGCTCAGCTGGAGGCTGCATTTCACGACCCAACGCTACCTAAGCAACAAACATTCGTCATATATGGTCTGAGTGGATCTGGGAAGACAGAGTTGGCCTTCAGATTCGCCGAAGAACACCGGCACAGATTTTGGGGTGTATTTTATGTGGATGGTAGCTCCGAAAAAAATGCAGCTTCTGGGTACGAAAAGATAGCTCAGTTGGGGGGCGTCGCACCAAATCAGAGGGCTGCCAAACATTGGTTAATCACACGAGACCTTCCATGGCTACTCATAATTGACAACGTAGACGAGGAGCAGATCAGAGCTCATGAGCTTCTTCCACAAGGAGCGAAAGGCTGTTGCATCATCACGACTCGTAACCCGACTCACATCGAGCACGGAAACGCTGGGGATAGGTATCTGGAGTTGCTACCTATGGAACCAGAGGAGGCCGAGACACTCATCATCACAGCCGCTGAAGAACCAAAACCATGGCCAGCTCGGATTGTTGGTTCAGCAAGAAAAATTTGCCATGCACTAGGCTTCCTACCCCTTGCATTGGACCAAGCTGCTAAGGCTATACGGCATGGAATCAACTGGGCCGAGTATTTGACCTACTTTGATCGACAGATACGAAGAATTCGGCGCAATCTTCACGGTCGAGCCAACAGCAGATCCAGGGAACGAGAATACGGTCAAGAGTATAAACATAGCATCAATGTCTTTTCGACCTACGAGATCCTTTATGAGTCACTTCAATCATCGAGAAAAGCCAGCTACCAGGATGCAGTCGAACTACTTCATGTCTTCTCCTACTTCCACTTCCAGGATATCAGACTCGACACTCTCATCAATTCGGCCATCAATCCATTCAGAGAAGAAAAGCAGCAGAACGAAGATGCGAGAGAAATGAATCTGATTTTGGGAAAGCTGGAGAGACCACCGCGCATGCCATGGAACATGTTTCTCCGCGAAGTTCGGGCTTTCATTAGAATGAAGACAGCCACGCCCACACCGATGCCGAGGGTGCTCAGAAATTGGGATCAGCTTGGAATGCATGCATTCGAGGATGAAGTTCATGTGAGGCTTCGCGAAGCTCTGGGGGTGCTTATAGAAAGATCTCTGATAACGAGGCAAGACAGAGCCACAGGTCAATACAGTATGCACCGACTTGTTCACAAGTGGGTAAGGGAGCGACCAGAGATGTCCACCTCCCATCAGGCTATATGGTGTCAAGTCTCCATGACCACATTAGCATTCAGTATTCGGCGACCTCCACATGGCGACACCGAGGAAGAGAGCCATCTAAGGCGTGAGCTGCTACCCCATGTCAGACACGTTCTCGAGAAGCAAGAACACATAGAGCATCAGTTACAGGAGAATGCCGTGCAGGCAAATCGGATATGGTCGGTGCCAAAGAGTTATGGGAAACTCGAGGCCGAGCAAGATGTTCGCTTCGCTCGCGTCTATGGTGAGACGGGTCACTTCGACGAGGCTCGCAAACTTCAAGAGAGGGCATTGGCACTAGTTTCTGTAAGACTTGGGCCGAGTCACCCTCTCGCAATTAGTCTATCGCTGTTAGTGAGCCAATCGTTGTGGGAAATGGGCGAGATGGACAAAGCAGCAACACGGCAGCGACAAGCACGTCAGCTGTGCATTGATACCTGGGGCGAAAATCATCCCTTGACTCTCGACGTCACAGATCTGCTTGGCTCAGTGTTATACTACAAAGGCAGATGGCTCGAGGCGCAGTCTCTTCACACATGTAACACTGAAAAGCTGCGGCAACTTTATGGTGACAAGCATGAAAAGACACTCAGATCGATTCGCAACACGGCACGATTGCACTACCGATGGATGGACTACGAGACAGCTACCGAATTGTACCAGATATCCTGGGAAGGTATGCGAGAGGTCAAAGGCGCTAATCATCTAGAGTCTTTGTTCAGTTTGGAAGATCTGGCCATGAGTTATGTTCGATACGATGACACAAGCCTGGAACGATCAGATAATTTGGCATTGGCTTATCGGTACATGCAGATTGTTTACGACCAACGTAAAGAGCAACTCGGAGCAGAACATCACTACACCTTACTGGCCGTACTCTATTTTGCCCGGACAAAATCAGAAATGGGTCTCAATAGCGAAGCAGAGGCCATGATAGTGGAAGGTCTCAAGGTCGCTGAGCGCAACATTTCGAAAGACCATATCGCTTTGTTGTTGGCAAAGACAATCTACGCACAGGTTTTATGGAGACTGAAAAAATATACTGAGGCGGAAAGCATTTTCCGAATGCTCATCGACAAGGCAAAATACAGGCAGCTTGCGGACGAAGATGGAGATCATCCCGATCGCCTTACCAATCTGTTCCTTCTAGAGCAATGTTTGGAAGACCAGGGCAAACTTGAAGAAGCTCTACGTGCATGTGAGGACTTCCAGGCTGGCATTGCCGCTATTGGGGGCCAGGGCGCTGGTATGAAGCATAAGATTCGGTTAAAGATACAGGAAAGGATCCCTCAGTTGCGGGAGCGTATCGAGCAGATTCGTGGTAGCACAACGTAAGCGTAAGCTACGAATCCTTGTAAGCTATGAGTTTGTTGAGTTCGTTACCATAGTAGCCTTCAGCTGCGCCCTCTTCACCCACCCGGCTCGTGTGAAAATTTGTGAGAACGTTCTTAGCCGGACTCCATCACGACTAAGCGTGGTTCAGGCTGAGTCGCCTCCCCTCTAGCGAGGCTCGGCTTGGGAAGAACTAAGTACGCATCTGCGAAATTACCAATACATTGACTCATGTCCTGTACCTTTTAAATGGTTCTTAGGTCGATTGATCCATCACTAACATTAGCACGATAATTTTGCTCGTTCCTGCGCAAATGACCAAAGTAATTTGCTCCGTCCTTGTTCCCTCAACGGACTCCTCAATACCGATCATCGCCAGTGTCGTCTCACCTGCTGCCCTTCTATCCTTGTAGCAACTGGGAAGTGAGCAGTTCCATTGAGATAGAGCTTGAGGCTTTTGCTAGGTTAAGATTTCATTCCTGTCCCGTAAGTTCAGATTATCCTGTGCGATTAACGTTTACTAACATCTCCTGGGCGCAGCGAGCCCCACGATCTTCGAGTGACCCTAGGTGGGCCATGAACCCCGCCTGAGCTACCTCTGTGCTGCCTACTTATCTGCCTTGGGTCTCCGATTAGGACTTCGAGTTTAGAGAGGCTCTCTCAAGGCGACAATGCCGCAATGGTGGATGTTTGTAATACATCAGCGGGATTGAATTCGAGACAAGGAAGGCGTCTGCTTATGCTATGGCAGACAAGACTACAGTGATCTTTGAGAGACTGTCGGGTGGGCGGCGTCCCGCTAACCAATGTCTTCAGAATCGTTGTCACAGTGGAAGAATATAGGCTACACACGAACATTTTCACAATCATAGCCAAGTGTGTGAGGGCGGCTCGCGAGCGCTCAAGATGGGTCGCCGGAAACGGTGGCTCCTCCCTCAGAGCGCGCGAGTCGGCCAGTTTCATGACCTCTCTTCAGCCTGCTTTCTCTACACTCTTGTATCCCAGGAGTAGTTAGACATATACATATAATATGGCTATAATGTTTATTGTGATCTTTCATGGCTGTAGTTTTAAGCCTTGACTTAGAGTCGACAGCTCGAACTCAACTTCCCTAACATTTGTCAAGTTGCACGACAATCAAATGATCAGCGAAGAAGCTCGCAGGGTCTTAGCAGCGGTGACTTGGCTGATATGGTATCGTAGAATCAGATTCCAGAAATATAAAAGTTTGCAAAAGGTCGATCATAGCAGTTCTAGCTAATTGTATTTTAGGGAACTGACTTGAGAACCGCAGAACATTAGAGGCGGCTATCAAAAGAGGTGTCCGCCTTATGTTGGCGCATGAGACATTGCTGCGTAGAAGGAACTCAATCGTTTCCCTCGCTGAGCACACGCACAGATCCGAACTAAATCCTTCAAATGCTCTAGCGAGCTTTGGATGATTGGCTGA
This sequence comes from Phoma sp. RAV-16-625, assembly GCA_004335185.1. Taxonomy (NCBI): domain Eukaryota; kingdom Fungi; phylum Ascomycota; class Dothideomycetes; order Pleosporales; family Didymellaceae; genus Phoma; species Phoma sp. RAV-16-625. The sequence continues at coordinate 16,799 of SAUA01000061.1, read as the reverse complement.
ACGATCTACTGGATGAGAAGGCCACAGACATTATTTTCCCGCGCGCTAGCTCTGTTTCAGGGCAAGGGCAAAGCCGCCCGAGCGTTCGTACAGCCACGTACCTTCATACCTCCTTCTCAACAAAACACACTGTACTGCGATATCAGACGAAACAAGATGGGTCACCATAATCGCCATTTTGCCGGAGATCCCTACGCATTACACGGCGCATGGAGTCCACCAACCAGCACTGCTAAGTATGCCGCCTATTGTGCCTCGCATGATGCGCTCAAACCTGACAATAATAGTTTCTGTGAGGAAGACTACGCTGTTTCCAGATATCTTGCTGAGTATATCAATTCTTTGACAAATCTTGCATATGGTATGTGGGCGTACTATCTGAACATAGAGGAAATTGCCGGCGAGATCACCCTCCCACATCACTTGAGCTTTGGCACGGCGCTGGATACAGCGTTCGCGCAATTCGCTGTCGGCGCTCAGATACAGACCACCTCGTCTCAAAGTCAGCACTAACTACCCGACAGTCTATTTTGCACTTCGATATATGTACCAACCAAAACACGTTACACTCTTGACCCCTAGAGTCGATTTCCTCTCAGTTTCCCTCTTGGTCCTTGGAGTCTCGTCGTTCCTATTCCATGCCACGCTCCGCCATGCCCTTCAGTTTGCTGATGAGCTGTCAATGCTTGGACTCGCTTGGTCGATTCTTCAGGGTACCGCGACAGTGCGAACTTCGCGCACCACTGCACGCTACGTCAACGTCAGCTTAGCCATTGTGATCCCTCTTTTCTCGGCTTTTTATATCTGGACTGGCAAGATCATCTACCATGCCACAGCGTTTGCCATCGCGATCTTCCTCATCATTCTCCGCGGTCGCCACCTGTTCCATTGGCTGGATCCTCCACTGCCAAAACAAAAACTGGCCGACTGGAGGGCCCGCATGCGCAATGCTCTCATTCTGTTAGTTGTTGGCTATATCCTTTGGAATATCGATCTCGAGTTTTGCGCAGAGCTCAGGAAGCTCAGGCAACAGATCGGTCTACCATGGTCCTGGGTTCTAGAGTTGCATGGATGGTGGCACATTTTGACTGCTATTAGTGCGAGCCAATGTATGGATATTGTGAGAGAATTGAAGATCGAGGCAAGTGAACACAAGGAAGAGTAATGGAATAAAGTCTATGTCTCCTGTCTATTTGTCACAAATGCCCTTAAATTCTCTGTTTACAGTAAGTAGGTAACGTACCTTACGGGCGAGCGGTCCACTCGGGCGAGCAGTCTACTTTTGCTAAGACTGCACTACACCGAACGCCAAACCCTAATTCACCACTCTACCATCACATTAAAGTTCAGAGCTGGCCTACAGGAACATTTAGTCAGCTTGCTGCCCAGCGGCCAAAAGACTTGTTCTATACACCTTGAGTTGCTGCTAGGACCATTTAAAAGCTAAACGGCATAGAAACAAGATAATCCTTCTAAAAGAAGGATACAAGGTAACAGAATTGCAAAAAGAAAAAAACATACAACAGCGGGTATTCGCTAGTGGTCACCCACCTAACTACTAATCCGCCGGTACGTTGCTTAAATAGGGCTGAGCGAACGGGAAGCCTTGTTTTCAACGTCCTATGGTCGTATGTGAAGGCATCAACAATATCATTCGTATATGATTGCATGATTTGTTTTCTTAGCAGTATTATCTTATCATCGTTTGTTGCAAGAGTGGTGAATGGCGATGAAGGCGTTCACGCGTTGGTTCGACTTCTGAGTGATGTCCATTCCACCTAATAGCGTCCGATATGTTTCGCTGTTTGCTTGACCGACGATATGGTTACTTGATCTATGTTGACCTTAAATAATTTGACTCCGGGTACGAACTACTCATCGAAATAGCAAACTGTGATGAGGCTAGAAGTTATCGAGAGTATCGTTTGAAATCTGTATGCTTGCTAGTCAGTTCAAGCTTTCGCGCCCACAGTGCGCCGCAGTCATATTGAGAGAGCATCTCGACGTTCCGGGCTGCGACACACATTACGACTCATTACTCTGAGCACTTCTTAGACCAGCGAGGAAGCAGCTCATTCACCTTAATAGCGATGAGTAGCGGGCGATGTGACTGAAGGTGAAGGTGAAAGTGAAGGTTAAGATACAAATCTCTAAGCGAGCGCTCCTGCCTTTCCTGAGGACCTCCCCACTTCTGCTTCGCCCCAAACTACAAACCGATACGCCAACCTTGCGAACCTCATCGATCTCACTCTCGGTGCCATTAGCCGTAGTCGCAAAATCATGGCGACTACACACGACTTCACTGATGGTGTACCACCTGAGATACAGCGTATCATACTCACCCTTGTAAGCCCGAACGCCATTTATAGTATCAACGCTAATTCGAAGAAGGTACCACGCTCGGATTTAAAGAACGTGCGCTTAGCCAATAAGCGATGGAGTGCTGCTGCTGCCACAATCCTTTGGTCGGACCTTACACTGGATTTTCTTGAGACCGACAAACGAAAGTTCAACGCGTTACTTGATTCAGATCTTGGTGGCGTCCTGGACTGTGTTAGAAAGATATCGATCTCTTTTCACCATACCAATCGAAACGCTGCTCGTAGACGACAGGTTTCCCGGCTTCTCGAGGATCTTCTCCTTGCCCTGCCTCAGGATGGTTTGACCCAATTTAGTAGCAAGGGCTTGTGCGTCACAAAGACCACGATAAGTATCCTTTTACGGACACAATCAAAGCTACGCAAGCTTGCTGCATCAATCAGCGAACGAGTTGGTGGGTTTCCCAATAAGAACCTTGTGCGAGGCAATTTGAACAGCTTACAAGAGCTGTGCGTCATCGTCAATGGCAAGGAACATCAAGGATACCAAGGGTTCGCTTCATGGTTTCTCCACGTTCCTGGACTGCAGAAGTTGGAGGTTCGAGGCCAGCTCAGCGATGAGCTCAACTACTTCGAGGGCTGGAACCTGCCTGGAACACAGCCTATCCTCAAATTACGCAGCCTAGAGCTTGATAACCTCCATCTGCCGATGTCCGTAGATGGTATTCTTGGGCTTCTCCACCTTCCTGATCTGAAGTCACTCACTATCACGAACTGTCTTAACGCCATACCACTCCTGACGTCCTTAGCGCAAGCTCTGAAAAAGGCCACTGCCACTTCACTCAAGGTCTTTAGGCACGTATCATCGAAGTCGATCGATGTTTGCGGTAGTTCTACTGAGCTGATCAGTTCTACCGCCGGTTTGGAAGTTTTCATTCTTGTTACCAACGCAGGCGTACTATTGAATCGGAGCTGCCTCGAGCAAACTGGCAAATGCCTACGGACACTGACCATCTCTACTTGTCCTCAAAACCCGATCTACTCAACGGACGACCTAGAGCAGCTTGTGACGATGTGCCCAAATCTACACAGCCTTGGAGTCAATTTAGGCAACTTCAAAGAGGCGTGTAACGGCTTGCAGCTTTTGGAGCCATTTGAATTGTCTAGATCCGGCGAAATTGCTGAAGCGCTAGTGAGGCAACTCCTACACTCCCTGCAAGTTCAAAGTGCTAAAAAATTGGATAGAATGCGGTGTCACGGCTGCAGAGACTGAAAGAGCTCAGACTCGTACATCACCCGCTTCTCTGCGGTGACCACAGTGCATTGGAACGGCAGTGGCGATATGGACAAATGGCTGACGAGATCATGGCATGTCTCGCGGACAACGGTTCGAAGGTTGAGCGGTTGAGGTTTCTGCCACCACTCATAAGCATAGCTCACCGGTCGGAGGCAGATGCCAACGGTCACGTGTGGCCCAACTACACCTACGTACGGGGCAAGACATTACATGAGACAAAGGATGGCCTAATTCATGGGAGGACAGTCGCAATCCCTTCGAATCTCTGATGGCTTTCGAAGAGAGACCTCAAAGAGCATGAAAGGGGCCGATGAACATGAGACGAACATTAAAGATGCAGAGAAGAAAAGACGTGGGAAAGCCGCAGCATCGCGTCCACTCTCTTCAGTAGACTAGGTGAATGCGAGATTGCACAACAACCATTCACTCCCACGAAGCATTCCTACTGTACGTTTCGACCTTGCCGCCACCACACATTATGATCACGTAGCCATCACCAACTACAGACCACCATCAACTAAGAGCACCAACAACACCCATAGTCCCCACACCCACACTGCACCACACCCTTCCTTTCTTCCTTCCCCCCTTTCACCCCGTTACCAGCCCAACAAAACCCAAACCCAACCACACAGCACCCTCCCCGCATCTCCGACCCCAATCCAGCTCTCGACATATCCGTATCCATATCCACAAACGAAAGACACAAACACTTCCTCACACCACCATCATTGCTCAGAGTCAGTCATCCAGCTCCTAATAGCTGCTGCGCCCACTGTTCGATTGCTTCGCTACGGCCTAAGGTTCGACGGATACGTAGGGCATGGTGGGTACTGGGTGGGGTGTTGGGGGACAGGGTGTTGAGTACGCTGTTCGATGATGACGGCGATAAGAATGGCAAGGACAAGAACATCGAAATGTGGCGGATGGGTGTGTACAAGAAGCATTGGGTCTCCGTCGAGGAGAAGATGTGTTTGAATGCGTTTGTTACTCTTGGCAACACTGTGCCGATCTTGACTTTGTTAATTATATATACTAATATGTCTTTTTGCTCAAACGCCCCGAGTTGGATATCGTAACGACATATACACGCCATGGACACGCTTTTGTACCATACCTTAAACGCCAGCCTAACCGTTATATGCTGTAGTCATACAACATCGTTCATGACCCTATCAGGTCCAAGTCCCCATCATCATCCTCACCCTCGGCGTCGACGTCATCCCCTCTCAGCGGCGGGGGCAGCTTGACGCGCATCTGCTCGTAGACGTCCTGGTACTTGCGCGTTTCAGCGACGATGTTGTGGTGCTCGTACACCTTAATCATGAGACCGCACGCGACCGCTATCCAGAGCGGTCTGTTGCTCTGCTTGGCGTGCTGGCGCACGGCGTTCGCGGCTGAGGAGGACTTGTCGGTGACGGGCTCGATGAAGAATCGTGCTGTGAAGTAGCATAGCGCCATGACGACAAATTCGCGGTTGTGCGTGCGCTTGAAAAGCTCGTGTGATTTTTGGGTGGCGTTGTTCATCAGCGTTTTTAGGCGGTTGATGGATGGGTCGAGCGTTGAGAGGGCATTGACAAGACTGTACGCCATGCGGACGTACTGGCTTGGGTGATCTTCGCACGCTGATCGTAGTTGTACAAGCAGTGCGCCGACATTCTGGTGATCTGGGTGGGCGGGATCCCTTGCAATCAGCAAGCGGTTCAGCGCTGCGAGAATTCCAAGATCGGTTGTTAATGTCGGCGCGGAGCTCTTACTGGCAATCACAAACGCTTCTGAAGAGTAGGTGGCCAGCGCAGAGTCGAAGTAACCATTCGTCTGGTCGATGATGGCCTCCAGATACGACAGCGACTGGCTGTATTGTTGCTGGTCGGCATAGGGAGGTTTTGCTGCTCGCCTCGTGAGTGTGGCCACAGCATCTTTGGCAATTGCATGTTCCTCCCGGCGGGTCGCTATGAGCCCAAGGGTGAACGTAGCATGCCAATCTAACATCTTGCGCCATTGTGTTTGTGCACACGCAGTCGACATGGACAGACCGTAGGGAGATTGCTTGCGCAGGGAGTCTTTGGTTCGAGAACGCGCTTCCTGGACTAGTTGGAGTGCCTTCTCATGTACGCCCTGGTCTAGAGCACATATGTGGAAACACAGAGCCTTGACGTCTTCTCTGGGCAGCCATGCGAAGACCAGCTCATCACGGCCCTCACTGTTCTTCCTAAAGATGCCACCAGTGTCCGTGGTCAAGCTGCCGCCAGGCGTTCGATCCAGCAGCACGGTGAAGATGCCATCCTCAGTTCCGAGACCATCATCGTTCTCGTCTGCGGTGGCTTCTATCAGTGCCGTCGACTTGGCGCTGTCAGGAGTGTTCTGGTGCACGCCGCACGCAAGGTCAATGACACTGAAAAGTGTGCCAAAAGACCCTCGTTGTTTCGCAGACATTGTAGATTGTAAGCTCCGAGCTGCTGCAATGGCTCGCTGAGCTTCTCCTATACGGTCTTGAGCACTGGACCGTAGATGCACCATCGCTTCCAGCGCATTGCAGGCAAAAGCTATTGCCACGTCACCACGCTTCTCTGCATAGGCCAATATGGCATGCAGGTGCTGCAGCGCAGATATTGCTTCGACACGATCGGGGCTCTGCAACAGCAGTGAAACCTTCAAAAACCGGAACGCGTACACCCAGGCAAGCTGCTGAAAAGTCTCGGCCTCTGAGATGTGCTTGTCGAGAGCCTTGAACGCAGCGCGGTGATTGGTCTTGAACTGGTAGCGAGCTTGAAGGTGTAGCATGCTGTATCTGAGATCCTGAAGGCGACAGCGTGCGCAAAGAGAGATTCCCTTCGACAGGATCTCATCGATTTCGGTATTGTCTGTCTCTTCGATAAGCAGGCTCGCGTACCTCAAGCGTAGCTTCGCCTCGTCACGTGGCTGCATGTTGTAGTTTCTTAGCACAGTATCCATGCATCCCATCGCAGTCGACATGAGCTTGTAGTACTGCTGAATGTCGCCATCGTTCTTCTGCCGTGCAATCGCAGACCCCATGCCACGCGCTGCAGCGATATATTCGTCTGCTGCGGATAGCAGCATAACGGAGAGGTCGGCTGGTAACGCTTTGTTTGGGACTTGAGTCTGGGTGGCCTTTTTGGGAGACGTAAGTTGATGTGATGGAGGCCTCGGTATGACGACCTTGGGATGAGATTTCGATTGTGACGATGTCTGCGCTGACGGCGTATGCTGTGTTGGCGTTGTCTGAATGGGTTTCGACGGCGTATGCGACTGCGAGGGGGTGCGTTTAGGCGTGACCTGAACTTGCACCTGTGGTTGGGGACGGTACTGCTGGTGCTGCTGTACTTGGGACGGCCCTTGAATTGGTGCTTGCGTGGGTGTTGAAGTTGGTGTTCGTGCTGGAGCTGGAGTCGGTGTCTGAGCTTGAGCCTGAGCTGGAGCTGGAGCCTGGGATTGAACCGGTGTATGCGGAGGCCTCTGCTGCGGGCGCTGCGCAGGCTCATGGTAAGACGCCGTTCGCTGTGCTGGCCTCGACACAGGCGGAGCAGGAGCGTGCTGCACGCTCTGCCTTCGATACATGTCCTGATTGCCGTCCATCTGCGAAATCCCAGCATTATTTGTGCGCTGTATCGGCATATGCACCTGTCTTATGTTCGGACTGGACAGCTGCGGACTGGACATTTGAGGGTTGGACATTTGAGGGTTGGACATTTGAGGGTAGGACATTGGGTTCGGTGCCCGCTGAGTTATCATGACCTGTGGTTGTGGTCGAGCCTGTGGTGGTGGCGCCTGTCGGTATTGCGATTGCTGCTGTGGTGGCTGTTGATGCTGCTGTGGTGGCTGTTGATGCTGATGTTGTGGCTGCAGATGCTGCTGTGGTTGCTGCTGATGCTGCTGGTGCTGCCGATACTGCTGTGGTGACTGCTGGTACTGTGGCTGTTGGTATGGTCGCTGCTGGTACTGTTGCTGCGGCGAGTACGTTTGCTGAGGCATTGGCATGTATTGCTGGCTCTGCTGTCGCGGTATAACGCCCTGGGGTTGTCGTTGCTGCTGCTGCTGGTGCTGCGGATACCCATGGTGCATCTGCATCTGCGGCGGGGGATACTGCTGAGGATACTGCGGAGGCTGGCCATATTGCTGGTAGCCATTCTGTGGTTGCGGCGGAGTGTAGGGGACGTTTGAGCCATTAGGATAGCCGTATTGCTGGTTGTACCGTGGATCCATTATCGTTATTTGGGGCTTAGCGCGGTGCGATCACCAGGCATCGTAATATGTCATGACATCGTGAATGTTGGTGGTGTGGAGAAAGTATCAACGGGTGTCGCGATGTTCAACGAGCAGGCGCGCCTCGCGCAGTCACATGCGATTGGCCCATGACACGCGCGTCTGTGGATTACTTGATTAATGCTGGGCCGAGGCATGCGTCTTTTTGAGCCTCAACCAACGACTTTTTCCTAGTTTTCTACCACAGAGCTGTATTCCTTCGTTGTACAGCGGCATATACGAATGTTTGGAGAAAGAGCTAGGAAATAGATACGCTCGTTTCTACCAGCTTCTTTTCATTGGCACTCACAACGACCATTGGAAGGAACTTGCATATACATTCCTAAACATGTCGTGGCTACTTGGTCATGCTGAGACATCCTACACTCACCACACCTCACCCATCCCATTAGTAACGAAATCCGAGACCAAGACCTCACTTCCAGAACTCGCCCGGTCCTCAATTCCACCATGTCGTCTGAACCCCTTCCTCTTCAATGGTCATCTCCAAACCATGTACACCGCTGTCAAAGACCCTGGACCACCCATCTACTACAAGCGCCATCTCTATAACTCCAACCACACCGTCTATCCCGGCACCTTCGCAGTCGACTTCGTAGTCAGCAAGGAAGAAGGCTCTGAAGCACCCAAGGACGCGGAGCTCCCTGAACGCACGACGCTCTACTCCAGCAAGGAGTGGGAGAACCAAGGCAGCGACGACAACAAGCCCATGCTGATCGCCCTCCACGGCCTGACAGGTGGAAGCCACGAAGTGTATCTGCGTGAGACGCTCGCGCCGCTCACAGCGTCCGGATGGGAGGCCTGCGTGGTCAACGGACGAGGCTGCGCTCTCTCCAAGATCACCTCACCGCAGCTGTTCAACGCACGCGCTACTTGGGACGTCCGACAAGCGATCCAAGAACTGCGCGTGCTGTTCCCCAACCGCCCGCTGTACGCCGTCGGGTACTCGCTCGGCGCCAACATCCTGACCAACTACTGCGGCGAGGAGGGAGAAAAGTGCGTGCTCAAGGCCGCCGTCGCCAACTCCAACCCGTGGAACCTGGAGCTGTGCAATGTGGAGCTGAACCGGACGTGGCTGGGCGTTGAAGTGTACTCGCGCACCATGGGCAAGAATCTGATGGGGCTGTATGAACGGCACAAGGAGCAGATGCTGCAGGACCCGGGGATCAAAGCCGAGGTGATTGAAAAGTGCAAGTACTTGTACGAGTTTGATAGACATGTGCAGTGTCCGACGTGGGGGTACCCGACGGAAGGAGCGTACTACAGAGACGCGCAGAGCGTGGACGCGTTGGTTGCAATCAGGGTGCCGTTTCTGGGAATCAACGCGGAAGATGATCCGGTACGTCTACGTCTCGAGTTTCCTATCATTGAATGTCTTTCTGACAATACGCTAGATCTCCTCCAAAGCCGCCATCCCGTACGAAGAGTTCAAGCAGAACCCGTACACGCTGCTGTGCACCACCAACTGGGGCGGCCACCTAGGCTCCTTCCAGCTCGGCGGCGGCCGATGGTTCGCAACGGCCACGGCATCCTTCCTGACCAGAATCCACGACACCATCGACCACGAAGCATCCAAGGTCCAACGCGGCGAGGACAAGGTCCAGACCCCGAGCAAAGCGTATCCCATCTTCGACCCCAACAACAGACGACTGATCCTGCCGGAGGCGTAGAACGGGCGAAGCAGACTTGCATTGTACGGAATTCGGGTATCATAGACTTTGTAGACATCGTAGACTCTCTTAGACCAGGCTCTCTCACACTCGCATTTTATTTCTTCAGCCAAAGCTGACGCGCTTCTTGGGCTTGAACTTGCCGTCCTTCTTGCTCGATTTCTTCGTCGACTCGGTCTCCGCATCGTCGGCACCGTCGCGAGCGGATTCGGAACCCCTCTTGCGCTTCTTCTTGAGGTTCTTTTTCCTCTCCTCCTGCATCGTATTAGCACCGACTCCCCAACTCCTAGCAGTACTGGGAAAAACTCACAAAATCCGCCTTCTTATCATCCAGCCGCCCCTCAGCCTCCTTCCTCTTCGCCTCGCGAATTTCCTCCAGCTGCCTAGACCGCATAATCTTACTCTCGATATGGCCCTCCTTCTGCGCGTTCACGACACTCATAATGGCCATCATACTCGCAGGATCATCGACAAACACCTTGCCCTTCTTCTGGCCCTTTGGCTTCGCAATACCCGCAGGCACAATCGAGTTGAGCTTGGGAATGTCGAGCTCGGCTTCGGTGTAGACACGCTTCTTCTTCTTGCCGTCTTTGCCGCGGAAGGATTTGGTCTTTTGCGCGCCGCCCGGTTTGGCGAGCGAGAGGGATTTTTGCTTGCGTTTGGAGATGCCTTCGGGTTCTTTGCCGCGGGATTTGCTCTTCGAGGCGCCGCCGGCGCTCTTGCCTTTGGGGCCGGACTTGCCCTTGCTGCTGGGTTTTGTGGGTGCCATGGTGGTGAATGTGTGGAGTTGCGAGGGCGTGGGCGTGCTGAAGGTCTTCGCGCGGGAACTTTTTCAGATTGGCCTAAGCTGGGGTCCGTACTAGCCTGGTTGCTCTTCGACTATACAGTTTTCGCAATGCGTACATAACTCCAAACTTTATGCCAGATGAACACTTGCAGAGCTATCATATCCGCTACAATCAGCAAAGAGTAGGTCTGGCTCATATGAGTGTACCTGCTTGAGCGTAATTTACTATACAATACTACTCCATACAGAACAAACATGGTTACAGCGCAAAACCGGTCTAGCGTCATACTTACAGCATCCACCGACCAACCGACGTCAAGCCAAGCGGCCATCCCAAGCTCGCGGCACCCGCAGCTCTCTACTCACTCCAGGCTCCGCGCTCCCACCTCATCACCACGCCCGCACCCAAGCACCCACAACCCGAGCGCACACACACAAACCACCGACCCGATGGAGGAGAACCGCCTTTTCCGCTTCCCGCGGCCCGCATGGCTCAGCAGTGCCAACACGCGCACGTTCGGCGTCTACACAGCCGGCGCCATGGTAGGCCACCCTCACCAACCACATATACCGGCTTCGCTAACCCCTCCACCTAGTTCGCGCTGGGCTTCTACTCGCTCATCGACGTAGCCGTGTGGTCCAAGTCGATCAAGAATCCCTCGGACCCGCCCGTGCACGTCACCTTCATCGACTGGATCCCGGGCATCTGCTCGGCGCTGGGGATGCTGGTCATCAACTCGATTGACAAGTCGCGGCTGTCGGCGGACAGCTTCTCGTACAGCGGGAACGGCGTCGCGTGGAAGGCGCGGCTGGTGCTGTTTCTGGGGTTTGCGCTGCTGGCTGGGGGGCTCGCGGGGAGCGTCGTCGTGCTGGTTATGAAGTATATTGTGCCCGGTTATGTGTGGCCGACTATTTGGATGGGCGTCGGTAATGTAGTTGCGAATGCGCTGATTATGCTGAGGTGGGTTCAAAGCAGGCTGTGTGTTTGGTGCATGGATGCTAACCTGTGTGCAGCTCGGCGACCCTCTGGATTGCGCAGAACATGGAGGACGAGTACGCGTACAACCTGGCGCTTTGAGAGCGTGCAGCGAATGAGCGAAGTGGTGATTGACGAGGCTGGGCGCGATGGAGCGAGCTGGGAGATTTATGATAGCGGGCACGCAGGGTTGATGTCTTATTTATTGTTGTATGCATACACTTGAGCGTTTCTATGACACAAATACCACCAAGATGTGGCACTACACCCTTCTGGCGATGGTGGATTAAGAATATCTCCGGCCTAACCTACCCAACATGACAGTACAAGAACGCTCAAAGTATACAACCAATCCAAGGTCTCGTCGCGTACAAACACATGCCGTGTCCGGCGCTTTCCCAGTGGGCATCGTGTGCTCATCCGGGCTCGTCTCATCCCTGACTTGTCTCTGGCCTAGCCCCTCATCCTTCATTCCCGCCGGCTAGTCAGAAGTCTTGATCTTCGTGGAAGAAGAGGGTGAAGCTGATGATGGTGGAGTAGATGGTAAGCCCGCCAATGACGGACATGGCCGCAGCGCCGCCAGCAATCTGCTCCGAGTGCCACAGCAGCGTGGGCAGTGCGATTCCCATGACGACGAAGAAGCCGGTGAGGAAGCGGCCAAAGTCGACTATGCCGTTGCCTGCGCTCTCCATGAAGTCATCCTGGCTCGAGGCGCGCCCGCACAGCCAGTTGGGCAGCGGAGCGACTACGTAGGTCGCTACGACGAGCAGGGTCAGGTAGTTGTGGAAGAGCGCTGCGGAGAGGATGACGAGCAGGAAGCCGATGGCGAGGACCTGCGCGGGTCAGTCACGGAAGGGTGTCGAGCAGTGCAGTGCAGTGCAGTGCAGCGCAGTCATGCGCCCAGGCAGACGTACAAAGGACAGCCCGATGATGGTCTTGATTCCAGCCATGACGTGGTTGCGGGTGGTGTGTGCGTGGGTAAAGTAGTCTCGGCGTCGGTGTCCGGCCGTGGAGTCGCAGTCGTCTGCAGAGAGAGGCGCGCGCAAGCCGGTGCTCGATGTCGTGGATGGTCGAGGTTGGGGGACTTGGCGCTCACCACTTAGCGCGGCACCGCAGGCAAGAGCTACCGAGCTGTCGTCAACTGCGCTGCCTGCATCCACAACAGCAACAGCTCGCACCCCCACCACACGCCTCGACCCGCACTCCCTTTCGTTTCCCGTCTGGCCACCGCGACGTCTCCCAGCCCCTCCACCCAGGCCCGACACCGCACCCCCGCCGAGCTTCACGACCACACCCCACACCCACAGCACCAGCACCCGCCGCCAGCATGTTCCGCAACAACTACGACAACGACTCGGTCACCTTCTCGCCGCAGGGCCGCATATTCCAGGTCGAGTACGCGCAAGAAGCCGTCAAGCAGGGTTCCGTCGTCGTCGGCATTGTCAGCAAGACACATGCGGTGCTCGCAGCAATCAAGGTGCGTCTCCAGCAGCAGCAGTTGTAGCAGTACCTGCAACTGGGTCAACCAAGCACAGCCGAACATCATCCTGACAAAGCCCAGCGCAACGCAGAGGAGCTCTCGTCGTACCAGAAGAAGATCATCCCCATAGACTCGCACTTTGGCGTCGCCCTCGCCGGCCTCGCCTCCGACGCCCGCGTCCTGTCCAACTTCATGAAGCAGCAGTCGCTCGCCTCCCGCCTGACATACGACCGCGCCATCCCGCTCTCGGACATCACATCACGCATTGCAGACCGCGCGCAAACCAACACCCAGCAGTACGGACGGAGACCCTACGGCGTGGGCCTGCTGATTGCCGGTGTCGACGCAAAGGGCCCCCATCTCTTCGAGTTCCAGCCCAGCGGCGTCACACAGGAAATGGTCGCCTGCGGTATTGGCGCCAGGAGTCAGATGGCCAGGACGTACCTCGAGAGGCACCTGGACGACTTTGACAGCGCGAGCAGGGAGGACCTGATCAAGCACGCCCTGCGCGCGCTGAAGGAGTCGCTGTCCCAGGACAAGGAGCTCACCGTCGACAACACCAGCATCGGCATTGGCGGCGTCGGCGAGGACTTTGCTCTGTACGAGGGCCAGGACATTGCAGAGTGGCTGTCGACTACGTTTGAGAACGCCGAGGGTGGCAACGAGGACGGTGCTGAGGCCATGGAGACGGACTCGTAGAACGACGATGCATATGAGGCCCGCCTAGATGAAATGCAGGAGAGGGGGGACCTTGACTTCAGTCCTCTTGCGAGCGAGACCCGCCTGCGCTCGAGGAGCCAGTAAAGGTGGTGTCAGAGCTCCGAGCTGCCATGATAGTCGAGCAGCCTAGCTACGAAAATACGATGAACACGACTTCAATGCATGGCCTTTCCGAGAGTTTGAGTTTGTGATTACCCGGTATATTATAATTGTGACTGCTTTCTATCGCGTTTGATGTGAAGTTGTGCAGCTCCAAGAACGCTTGACCCAGGTCACGTGAAGCCGAGCTGCAGCTCCGAGCGGCATCCGCAACTTTCGATTCAACACCTCCAACTGCACCCGCAACCCGCAAACCCACCCACCACCCCGTCCACCCGCATCCAACCATCACAATGGCAGCCGCCTGGAAAGCCGCCGGTCTCTCGTACGCCCCGCTCCGCTGCAATCGCCCCGTGGCCGCCGCAACTAACGATACCTGACAGCTACAACCGCTACATTCAGGTCGCATCGCGCGTCGTCCGCCGATCCCTCAAGGATGACAAGCGCATCATCGCCGAGCGCAGGGGCGTGAGCGAGCTCAGGTTCGCCAAGTGGGAGGTGAGTCCACAACGGATGCGAGTGAGGAGTGCGGAGTGACGGGGACTGACGATGCGCAGAACGGCAAGCAGGGCGAGGTCAAGGAGCTGAACGACGCTGCTCTTGCCGCCCAGGCTGCGGCCAAGGCTGAGGCTGCCTCTTCCGCTTAAATGCACAAAGCACAGAGTCTGGGTTAGGAGCGCGGAGGTGTGAATGTATACATGTACTATCAATGCCGACGGAAGCTTTCTGGAGGACGGCCAAAAGCCAATGCATAACCTGATTTAACCTCACTGCACACCTTCGTCCCACTGCTGCACGTGATGTAACCTGAAAGCAATTCGTGACCCTGAAATGGTGGACGTGAGGCACTGAGATGAGCAGTGCCTTACGTCCACAAACTTTCCCGCCAGCCGCATCGCCGCGGGACGACTCCTCCACGACCATGGCCGACAGCGCTCACCGCCACAGCACCGCCCCGCTCTACGATGCTGAGGCTGCTTCGCGTCACGACGGAGCTGGTACTACAGCTCAACAATTTCTCTGTGATATGGATGTTGATGTTGCACAGGCTCCCCCCACGTGAATATCAATATCACCCCGCATGCCAACTTGCCGTTGCGGCAGGCGTTCAGACAGCCCATCTGCGCGCCGGCGCCGAAGATTCATGATATTACGGAGAAATTCTTGAAAGCTAGTAATGGTGGGTTCCCTTCTAATTACCGATTTCAGCAGAATGGTTACTGCTGATCTTGCACAAATACTCGCAGGCCTACCGTGCAACCAATATTCGAACACAATCACTGACACCCCGCAGCTCTGGAAGTTGGACAACTCGTTAAAGATGACTACTTCACACTCTTCGAGTCCATCGGGGCCATTGAAGTAAGCACACCCCGGAGTGGAGTGACTCGACGAAACTGACACCTCAGATCATGGACCCCAAGATGGACAGCGGCTTCCTGGAACCCGGAGAGACGCTTGAAGACGACTACGACACATCATCGCCGCTCTTGCCAGAAGAGCTGATCGGCATTATGGACCAGCTGCTCTGCTACGAGATGGCGTGGCATACCGGCTACCCTCTCTCCCAGACGCTCTTCACGTCTGTCTACATCGACAAGCTGCTCTGGCCAGAGCCAAAGACCCTCGAGCAATCTCAGTTCCTTCCCAATGGTGAAAGCGCTCATGAACCTTCGGTGCAGGCGCTCTTGCAGGTGCTAAGGGCGTATTGCTTAGCGCTCATCAAGGGTTGCGATTATGTGATAGCGAAAATCACCAGTCGGGATTACTTTGAAGAAGAGGACTTTTGTACGCAGACGTACAATCGGGTCTTGTTCGTTAGTACGCCGATAGACGTCTTCTTGAGAGAGCTTGATGCTGCTGTCGAGGTTCTTGAAGAGTAGGTGTCTCCGATACAACACTGTCATACGCTAACACGTCGTAGTCCGGCATTGGATGTCAAGGATGCACTTCGCTCGGCCATCACATCTAGACTGGAGTTCCGTAGAGACTTTCTAAGAGCTCTAGACTTGGACCACCCGCTCGAGCACATGGCATCTTCGTGGCCTCCAGTGCTGCAAGGCATGGCCACCATCAAAGCCACACATCAGCTCGGACAATCTGTACCCGGAGCCTTCAGCACAAAGATGCAACGCAGACTAGCTTCGACCGTTCCACCTCGGCCGATCGTCGAGTTCGACTTCAAGGACGCTCTGGACCTGCTCGAGCACATCTGTGTCGACTGCGAGGAGGCCACTCGCTTCATCGAGCTGCCCCAGGATCCTCTCGAATACCAGTCCTTCCTCTGGGCGTTTGCGTCGAGATCGCCTGCGCCCCTGGCATATTCGAGATCGTATCTGTCTACGCTGCTCTTCCACCCCGAGATCCTCAACACCGCCGTGTCATTACCACTCGCAGACGTCAAGACACTGGTCTTCCCAGCATCGCCGGTATTAGACCCGATCAACTGGACTCTGTCTCCACCGCGCAACCCTCTCCTCCCCAAACCGCCGCGGCTGCAAATGGCCATGCTAATGGACGAATTCGTCGACCGCTCCGGACAACCCTACCTCGACCTCTGGGTCGCCCTGGGCCAGAACAGATGCCGCCTGCGCCGCATGTTCACGCACGTCATAACGGGCTGGGACCTTTTGCAAGGCGACGCCAGCCTCGTCGACACCGACCTCGCCGCCGCCGCCGCCGAGCTCAACGTCACAGACCAGCTGCTTGAGTTCCCTCTCTCCACATGGGTGTACCACCGAAAACTGTGGATGATTGAGAAAGTGATCCTCCTCGGCTTCGAACAGGACATCTACCTCCCGGACGAGTTCGCAGGCATGTACCTCTTCCTCTCGCTCATCGCCACTCGACGCCGCGAACTCCTCACAAGAATCCAAACGCACCACACAACGCGTCACACCCAACTCCTACGCGCCCGCGACCTACGCACCGCCGCGACCCTCCCCCCTCTATCCGCGCACCTCGCCAGCCTCTCCGCGACCGCAACCGGCACCGCATCCCTCAGCCTCGCCCTCGCCCGCTTCTACACTCTAACATCCTACCTGCACCTCCTCCCCCTCCCCCCACGCCCCTTCAGCACCGAACCCCACCGCGACGAACTAAGAATGAAACCCGTCCTATCCCTGCCACCCCCAGACGTGCCGCCCGTCGAGGACGTCAAAGAACACA